>PVJD01004099.1:0-145251 GCA_004026545.1 Mormoops blainvillei | reverse complement strand
AACATTTCCCCAGATAGCGGAGAGCCAGAATTACTTGGTGAAAGCGTCAGGGATTATGTCAACATTGCTAGCTACACTGAGTCAGGGAAACGGAAGCATGCTACGGCACTGTGGCGGAAAGCATCTGGAGTATTCCACAGACTTAATGAAACCGTTATATTCAATGATCGAAACAGGGAAAGGTAAGTGATTTACCCAAGGTCATATGACAAGTACAATCATCCCAAAGAAAAAATAGTTCTGCTTGTAGTTCAAGGTTTGTTAACCTCTGCAAACGGTAAGGGTGGACTGACCTTACATCAGATTTAAGTTAGTGTAGGTTACGTAGTCTTGGCACAGAAGGAATGACCACACTCAGATACAGGTGAGTGGGGGACGAAAAAGAGCCGGGGCACTGAATTTGTTTGCATTGTTCTCTCCTCTCCTGGTTTTTATAATAATTTCTGGACCTTTCACTGACTAGCCAGAGAGTGGTTTCTTTCTGGAGGATGACCTCGATGGACAGTGGGATCTGGCGTGTCCGTGTTATCAGCTCCATGTGGTGGGCTGAGGTGGTGGTTGTCAAGGTCAGGGATGCTTCAAGGGTGACATAAACATGCCAGCAGGGTGGCAAAACTTAGCTGTCAGTGAGGCAAAAGAAAAAAAGCATTATCTTCTTGGGAAAGACCATGAGTAACCTCCCAGGAGAAAAAAAGAATTTCATATGTTCTTGCTTTGGCATAGAGTCTTGTCCCTAAGTTATTTATGGTCAGAGGTCAGCTATGGCGACATGATCCGTTTTTTACATATGCTTTTTGAATGCTGACATGTTACTGAGGAAGGGTAAGGGGCAGCTGCCACACAGTGCCCCCCTCCACCCCCCGAGCAGAGCCGTGGTTGTTTCTTAATCTTCAACCAACAGATAAAAACAGTTAATCCTTCACAAATAACCTCGAAGGAAGAGAAACGATGGTCTTTGCTGTGCTGTCCTGCGACCTTGATGGGCTCAAGGGCGCCATGCCCAGCAGGCAGCTTGGGCATGGCTGGCTGCCTGTGTCAGCTCCGTGCCGCAGGCACGGCCACCATGGGGGACAGCAGATTTCAGATGCCACGTTTAGCATCCGTCTGTGGGTATCACACAAATACAGCCACACAAACAGCCCTTATGTAGACAGGCCCAGGCTACCACAAGGCAGAGATGACTACGCTTCTGCTGAGGGTCTCCCAGTGGGTGAACACCGTACCTGGGTGAGGATCGGAGAAACATTGCCATTCGTGGCTTCCCAGGGAGGGTGGACTGGCGTGTAGGTCCACAAAGCTGCCTCCGTGATTAACCCTCTGCGCCTCAGTAAATCATAAGTGTCTAGAAATTCTCACCAGGTAGGCCTTTTGCCAGGCATTGGTGTGACATTGAAAAGCAGGTACAGGGTCCCAGCTCCAGGGCGTGCGTGGGGTGGATGCATTTGTAGGAACGGATTGGCTTAAAGAAAAGGGCAAGGGACAGCATGTGAATCCGCACATGCGCGTCAGTTCGGTGCGAGTGAGAACGACAGCAAGTGTTGTGGTCTCTCTTCCAGCAGCTGTCTGTTGGAAACATGCTTTTGTTTTTCTATGCATTATAAGAACTTGGAAAGCCGGTGATGCCCGTACATGAATGGTTTAATTCCATGGCGATGTGCCCCTCCCATGCTTGCCCTAAGGAGCCCATTCAGAGCGGCCTGTGTGGGGGCAGCGGTTCTTACCTCCAAAGGGCAGGGTCGTCTCCCTGAGACCTTGCAGAAATGCAGGTTTCCAGTCTTGTCCCCAGAGAGCCCAGCTCAGTGAGGCCACGAGTCAGGAATCTGCATTTGTGTTTGGCGCTGGAGGCACTGTCTGCACTGGGGATTCTCAGCCTCCGGTGCAGGGCTCGGCTGGGGCAGCGCAGTACCTATGGCCGCATAGCTGCTCCTTCCTGGGCGACCTCTCCCCCTCTCCTTTTCTCCCTCCCTGTCGCGGGGGAGGGTCAGTCGTCAAAAATCCGGAGTTCCAATCTGGGGAGAGAACACCCACTGTAGAAGTACACACTGGCTCTTAAGGTAATTTTACTCCTCTGGGTTGAAGAAAACTGCTCAGGTGACTTTAGGAAAACTGAAGGTGTGTGGCATTTCCATTTTTCTGCTGTTTAGGGTGAAGGCGGAGGGATTATTTTCTACCGCGAGGGACTACAAGTGACAGGTCCTCAACAGAAGCCTAAAGTGCTGTGAGATCAGAGGGACAGGGACTCTAATGTGTAACTCGTGTGAAATATATCTTCTTCCCCAATCCTGGTGCCTTTTATTTCTTTTTCCTGCCTGATCGTTCTGGTTAGACATCCAGTGCTGTGTTGGATACAAGTGGCGAGAGTGGGCATTCTTGTCTTATTTCTAACTTTAGAGGAAAAATCTTCAGGCTTTCCGCGCTGAGCATGATGTTAGCTGTGAGCTAGTCCTGTACGGCCTTTGTTATGCTGAGGTATGTTCCTACTGTCGCCGCTTTGTTGAGAGTTTTTGTCATAAATGGATGTTGGATTTTGTCTAATACTTTTATCTGAATTTATTGAGATAATCATATGATATTTATTCTTCATTTTGATAATGTGGTTTAACATGTTGATTAATTAGTAGATGTTGAACCAACCTTGCACTGACAGAATAAATCCTACTTGATCCTAGTGTATGATTCTTTGAACGTATTGTTTAATTTGGTTTGCTAATGTTTTGTTGAGGATTTTTGCATCTCTGTTCATCAGGGATATTGGTATCTTTGTGTGGTTTTTATCGCAGGGTACAATGAGCTTAGAAGCATTGTCTCCTCCGTAATTTTTTGGACTATTTGGTGAAGGATAGGTATTAAATCTTCTTTCAGTGTTTAACAGAGTTCACCAGTGAAACTACCTGGTCCTGAACTTTTGTTCATTAGGAGGTTATTACTGACTTAATCTCTTAAAACTAATTGGTTTATTTAGATTTTCTATTTCTTTGTAGTTCAGTCTTGGAAGCTTGTACATTTTTAGGAATTAATTCATTTCTTCTAGGTTGTCCAATTTGTCAGAATGTAATTGTTCACGGTAGTCTCGTAGGATCGGTATTTCTGTGACATCAGTTGTTACTTCTCTTTTGTTTCCAATTTATTTATTTAACCTTCTCTTTTTTTGGTGAGTCTAACACAAGTTTTGTCAGTATTTTCTTTTCAAAGACAGAGTTTAATTACATTGATTTTTTTTCTACCTTTTTAGTCATGATACTTATTTTCCATATGGTCTGTATTATTTCCTTCCTTCTACTAATTTTGTGTTTCATTTTTTTCTTCTTTCCTTTTCCTAGTTCCTTTAAGTGTAATGTTAGGTTGTTTATTTGAGATTTTTCAGTTTCTTGAGGTGGACCTGTGTTGATGAGAACTTTCCTGTAGAGCTGATTTTGCTGTATCCCATAGATTTTTGATGTTGAATATCCATTTTCACTTATTTTTATGTATTTTTAAATTTCCCCTTTTGATTTGTCCGTTACCACTTTGTTTCTTCAGTAGCATGTTATTTAAATTCCACATAGTTGTAATTTTTGCTTTTTTGTATGTGATCAATTTCCAGTTTCATGCCATTGTGATCTGAAAATATACTTGATGTGATTTTAATTTTCTGAATTTATGGAGACTTATTTTGTGGCCTAACATATGGTCCATCCTGGAGAATGTTTCATGTGCGCTTGAGAAGAATGTGTACCCTGCTGCTTTTGGATGGAATGTTCATATATATCTATTAAGTCCATATGACTTAATGTGCCATTTAAGGCTGATGGCTCCTTATTGATTTTCTGGCTGAATGAGCAATCCTTCGATGTAACTAGGATGTTAAAGTCACCTATTACTGTATTGCCATCAGTTTCTCCTTTTAGGTCTGTTAATATTCTTTGTACATTTATATGCTTCTATATTGGGTTCATATGTATTTACAAATGTTTTATCTTCTTATTGAAGTGATCCCTTTATCATTATGTAATGACCATTTTTGTCTTTTATTGCAGTCTTTGTTTTAAAGTCTGTTTTGATTGATATAAGAATAGCGACTCAAGCTTTCTCTTATTTTCATTTGCATGAAACAGCTTTTTCCAACCTTTCACTTTCAATCTGTGTGTGTCTCTTGATCTGAAGAGAGTCTGTTGTAGGCAACATGAAAATGAATCTTGTTCGCTTTTATCCATTCAGCCACTCTGTATTTTTTGATTGAAGAATGTAGTCCAATCACATTAGAAGTAATTATACGTAGGTATGCACTATTGACATTTTGCTTTTTTATTTTCTGGCTGTTTTGTAATTAGCTTTTCCTTCTCCTATTCTCTTTCCTTGTGGTTTTCTTGACTTTCCTGAATGTAATGCTTACACTCTGTTCTCACCTTTGGCACATCTAATGTACATTTTTGCTTTGTGGTTACCATGATACTCAGACATACTTGCATATATATATGAGGTCTGTACAGAAAAACCCAACTATTGTTAATATAACGAGAACAGTTTGCACAACACTGAAGTAACCTGGCAACCAAGGAGAGTAGACTGGAATGCACATGTGTGAACATAACGTTTTTCTCTTCTTTTAATATTCTTTAACTTTCGACATTTTGATTATAATATGTCTGGTGTGTATCTCTTTAGGTTCATCTTGTCGGGAACTATTTGGGCTCCCTGGATCTCGAAGTCTGTTTCTTTCCCCAGGTTAAGGAAGTTTTCAACCATCATTTCTTCAATTAAGTTTTCTGTCCCTTTCTCTCTCTTACTCTTCTGGGACGCCTAAAATGCAACAACTCTTCCACTTGATGTTGTCCAATATGTCTCTTAAGCTATCTTCAATTTTTTTTCTGTTTTCTTCTCTATTTGAGTGAGTTCTGTGCTGCCCCACAAGTCACAGATACGTCTTCTGTTTTACCTAGTCGGCTGTGAAGCTGCTGCAGTGTGTTTTTCAATTTCTGTTACTTGTGCTTGGAGCTTTCTTCTCTTTTCTTTCTCGTTGTTGGAATTCTCTTTGTGTTCATCTGTCCTGCTCCCAAGATCAGTGAGAATCTCTATGACCTTTACTTGGAAATCTTTATCAGATGGATTACTTCATTTCATTAAGACTTTTCTGGGTTATCTTATTCTTTCCACCGGAACATCTTTCTGGGTTTCCTCATTTTGCTCGCTCTCCGTGTTTGTTTTTGTGCATTAGCTGAATCTGCTGTCTCTCTGTAAGGAGCGGTCGCTGGAAGGCAGGGGCCATGTTTCGGCGGTGCGGCTGTCCATGCAGTGCTGTGGCTAATAGCCGGCCAGGCGCTCTCTCTGCTCGTTTCAGTCCCCTGTGGCCCAGAAGCCCAAGGCCCCTTGGCCACCATCCCTGGGCATTCAAGGGGTATTTTCTGGGCTGCCCTCTTATATGGAAACTTTTGGGAAGAATTGTTTTCCATGCTCATTCAAGTTGCAGATTGAATTTATATCCTTCTGATTGGAGGGCTCTTGGGGGTGTCTGACCTCGGCTACTGGAGGCCCTCTGCCCTTCCTTGACCTGGGTCATCTTATAGGCCCTCACACAATGTCACCACCAGGTGCAGGATCCCTCGACTTAAATTTCCCTCATCCTCAAATTCCTGACTTCCTTTTCTAGAGCCAGTGGAGAAAACTCTGCTTCTGAAGAACTTTAGTGATTAAATGGAGAATCTCCCACCCTTGAGGTCACTGATTATTAACCTTGATTGTACCTGCACAATCTGTTTTGTCATGTGATCATAACATAATCAAGGGGAGGAGATCATGGGAATTATCGCAGGATGACAGAGGAACAGAACTTTAATTTATTTATATTACATTATTTTAAATTTAAATTGAAACAGTTACGTGGGGCTAATGGGTATGATATTGGACAGTACGGGATGAAATGCTTGATTAGATTCAGGATAAGCGTTTTGACAATAATACTTCGTAGATGATATTGCGGACTTCTTACTGCTTTTTTCCCCTAACCTGCTTCTCATTCATACTCTCATTCTCCTGCTCTCTCTCTCCCTCCCCACCCCCCACCTCTCACATTGCAAACCCTTATGGAAGCTTTTTCAAGTTAGTTCGAGTCCTTTGATATAGTTTGGTTTAAACTACTTTGGGGAACAATAAATTGTCCTAAGTTTACCTTGTTCACACCTAGGCTTGGAATCTGGTGGCTTTTTATCTGGCGAGGAGTATATTTAGAAACCAGGATCAGGGAACTAAATTTGCCCATTGCCACCGTGTAACTGCTTCTAAACCTTTTCAGTAGAAAGAACCATGTGGGGCGGGGTGGGGTGGGATACGCACATGTTCTTTAGTTTATGCTCATTTTTTTCCAATTAAAATTTAATACTATAAACATTGAATAGGAAAAATTAATATTTTAAGTATTCTTTTTTACTTCCAAAATACTTGTTTCTCCTTTCTCTTAGAGTAAACATGGCTGTTAATATAACCAACACACGTATTTGGTTTTTCTGTTGTATAGTATGTACTGAACAGTCTCAAAATTAGAATAGCAGTATTTCCAGGAACAACAATCCCTCTTATAAACAATCCCTCTTATAACAATCCCTCTTATAAAATGTCGAAAATGTTTCAGATCTTTTTTGTTGCCTTTAGTTTTATGTGTCACTGCAATGAGGCAAACAGTTATATTCAAACATTATTTGAAGGAATCCTTTGTACTGTGTGGTTATCAATTTGTAATATAGTCAATCTTATTTATTCCTATTTATATTCAATTTTATGTAAAAATAACAGGTTTCATTTTGCTTTTTAATTTAATTGTTACTATCATAACTATATTTTCTACCCTTTTTTTGTAGATAGACAGTATTTTAGTTTTATTGAAATTTTTGCAATTCCTTACCTTTCTACAGTGTATTACAATATAATTACAGTGTTTCACTATATTTTTCAGAGCTTTTTCTATAGAAAATCCATTATTATAATTTGAATTATTGACTAATTTTAACAATAAAACAGATTTTAAATTTTAAGATTGCTTGTATTCTAAAAAATTTGGGGCTAATGGACACCCCACCCCCCCAAAAAATGGAAACGTCTCCTCTCACGGGTTTGTGCCATAGTCCCCATGGCATCCGGTACTCATGACAACTGTTTTAAGTCAGGCACTTCTGTGATTATATATTTTTATTAAAACATGATTGGTTGAAACTCCGCTCATCGTTAAAAGCGGGGAGGCTGTGAACCCCACGAGGGGCCTTCTCCCACCAGAGCCCGGGCCGGGCCGGGCCGGTGCGCCCTGAGCGGCTGCCGCACTGGTGCGTGAGTGAACCTTTCTGCGTTCATTCGCAGGGGAACCGAGCCTCAAGGCGAAGTGACAGTCCGACAGAATTCCTATGTATTTCAGCTTGGAAAAACATGTTGGTCCCCCCCACCCCCAGTTCTCTTGCTTTTCAGTTATCTCTGTGTAGGGCACATAAAAATAAATATAACACTGTGCATTATCTTCAGGCTTTCCAAACAGTTTAAATTGCGTTCATGGTGGTATCTCATAATGCAAAATGGAATGGACCCCCGGCTTATGAGCGGCGGCCGTCCTTGGAGAGGTAAGCATCACTAAATGGACTGCCATCCTTTCTTGCCTTTTATTAAATCCAATCCATCACATTTGGAGGGGCGATGGTACCACATTTAGTTGGCTGTATTTTTCAGCACCACCTATTCTTACGAGGATATATAACGCGATTCAAGTGGACGCCGTGAGCCAGACCGTTAACGCAGTGCCTTTCATTCTTTGGCGAATAAGCATTTTCTCTGAATTTTATTATGGGGAAGCTAGCAAAGGGAGCCAAATATTTTTGTTGTAGTTTTTCTTTTTTCCTTTAAAAAAATTGGTGAAGTAACACTGGATAGATATTGGACACTATGAGCTCTAGCTTGTGTGTTTTTTATTGCTTGGAGTTGGAATAATAAAAAAGAAAAAGTGAAGGCTATGCTATTATGAGAGAAAGTTCTGGTGGATCTGTAACAGTTTAGGTGTCTTGTCTTTTTTCTTTTTAAATATTTGTCTGCTGTTGCCCCAATTTCACACATGTATCTAAAAAGACAGCCGATGCCTCCCTATCACCAATTTTTATCTGTTTCCTAGAACAGTTTTCAAAGTGTGGGCCCCAGATAACATCAGGCAGCAAACCTGAAAAATTCTTTTTTCTAAACGAAGTTTTACTTATTGATTTTTTTTTTTTTGAGAGAGAGAGAGAAAGGGAGGCAGAGGGAGAGAGAGAAATATCGACTTGTCATTCCGCTTATTCACTCACTCATTGGTTGCTTCTTGTACGCGCCCTGACCAGGGATCAAACCCGCAACCTTGGCGTATTGGGATGATGTGCTAACCAACTGGGCCACCTGGCCAGGGCATCTGAAAGTGCAAATTTTCAGACCATACTCCAGATGTACTGACTTGAAACATCTGGTTTAACAAGCCCTCCAAGTGATTCTGATATAGGCTTAACTGTGAGAGCTAATGTTCTTGAAAGAATAAAATAACATTCTCATTTTGATGATTAGATTCAAGTGAATGAGCAGAGATTCAAATTCCCTTACAGTTCCAAATAACCACTTGGCTTTTTTTCCTGTGTATGGTGTTTACTCTAACTGACAATCTTTATGACTCATGCGTGACTCTGGAAAGGTGTTTTTATTTTTTAAGGTACAGAGAGTAAAATCTCAAGGAGAAAATCCTATTTTGCCCAGTTTTTTAAGAGAGTGAATTATGTCATTGGTATAAAGACGCCATTCTTCAAACTGGCATTAGATAGATTGTAATTCAGGTAACACTGCTTCCCAAATTGCTTGCATTACAGCCAACTCTGCTTTCAGAGAGGAATCCTGGCCTCCTGTTTTCTTACACTTTGTAATTAAATCTTCTTAATCTTTTGGCATTTAACTGCTATTAACACCTATCTCCAAAGGTGGATGGGACAGAGAAAGAAGTGCTCACCTTTAGGTTATATCTGAAAGGAGCAATAAAAAACAAAAGCACCCATTCCAAACCAAACAGTGCTCAAGGAAGTTAAGTGGTTGAAAACATTCAGATCTTTCGTGGTTTAGCTGAGTATGTTTTCCATTGTTTGTTGTTAGCATTTCTTTTACATAATTAGAAAAAAAGATTTTAGAGTTACAAGAAATTTATATTTTTTGGCATGAAATCGTTACTGAGTTTCATCTTTGCGTTTTTCATATCTTCTCCCTTCTTATTAACAGACATGAACAACTGAAAGCTTCCTGCATGATTTGCAGAAGTAATTACTAGCTCAGATGTTGCCAAGCTGAATTCAATATAATTTCAGGACTTTTTTTTTTTTTTTTTTGCGTGTCAAAATGATTTTAGTTCTTAAAAATGGAAATGAACAGTGGTCCGCAGTACAATTAAAAGCATCAGGACAAAGCTTAGTGCTTTTTTGTTGTCATTGTTATTAATGACTTAAAATGGAATTAACGCTCAAATTAATCCCCGGAAAATGAAAGGAACATCTGGTGAAATGCATTATTTGGACTTTTTATTTAAAAGTGATTACCACGTGGGTACTTGCTGTGCTAGAAAAATTTTAAACTCCATATCCTTATTTCTTCCTTTTTGAAGTCAGCCAAATGCTCTTCATTTCTAAATAGACGTTTCGCAGCTCCACCCACAACATCCCTGACAATCCGAAACCCACAGTTGCGGATCTGAGCAGCGATAGCAACTTTCTGACTGTATCCTTGTCCTAGGTTCACAGAAGTGATTCATGATGACTCACATGAAAAATTTGGGATCCTGAAATGGCAAAAAACTGGGCAACATCACTAATGTGATATTATAATAATAATTCTTGAGAGGTAATCTTGAAATAATCTTAAGAGAGCTAGGGTAAACTGTGGTTGATTACCGGAGTTATCCTCCCTGCCCTTTTGCTAACATAACCCTGATTTTAGGTAGGCGTTCACATACCTGCATGCTTCAGGGCAGTGCAAGGCATGCTGGGAAGGGCCACCATCACCAGGGTCCCATGAGCCCCATCCTAGACCTACTGATTTCTGGGAGCTGAATTAGCTCCCTAAGCATCTCTGGTGCACGCTCAAGTTGAAGAACCCTGCTCCTTTGGGGTTTCATTATATCTATTCCAATCTCTTTCCCAGTGATTGGCTCGTGCCGCACCCAGGACACACAACCCAATTCTTGCTGATTTAACCTAAAGGGATTTCTTCTGTGCAGCTGCTGGGAATACCTTTTTTTTTTTTTTCTATTTAAAGAAGCACAGGTAAAACGTGGACACCCCCCTCCCTTTTGGTCTCTGGACCAAATAAAATGTGGAAATCTGATACGTGGGGCTGCTGAAGCTGTCTGGTGATGGCGAAGGCCATCTGCCGATAACACAGAATTGAACTATGGAAAGAACCTGGTTCAGCGAAATCTGAAGGCACCTGCCTCTGGACTTCTCATTTCGTGGGATTTTAAAACACACGAAGACCCTGTAACTGCTTAAAGCCTTTTGAGCAGTTTTTTAAATTTGCTAGTTTGTTTCCAGTGGTGAATAGTCTCTAAGGTACACCCGAACACACAAAGTCACTTAGCATATAAAACTTATGGTTGATTTGGATGTTATTTCAGAGTAGGGGTAGAGGGTGAAAACTCACCTCTTTCCATATCGCTTCTGTTTTGAAAATCGTTTTTTGAGAAGTTCTTTAAAGATGTGTTTTCCCCGTTCACAGTATTAATTGGCATATAAATAGTAGCTGTTCTTCTGTTAATATTTCTGGGTAGGAACATAAATATAATTATTTACTTGTTTAACTGTTGTTTATTTGCCTTCTTTCTGGCACCATGAAGGCTTATCCATATGGGAGAAAAATGTGAACTATATCCAAGGCCGAAAAATCATTAAAGAGTTACCACCCCTTTGTCTAAAGTGCTCTACTTACTCCTGTGAAGAGCTGTTTTTTTTACTCATTATTCCAAATGTTCAAATGGCATTTAAGTAATCACGTTCTAATAAATTGCTTTACAAACTAATTTTGAAATATGTCTTAAAGATGTAAATTATTCACATATTACACATAGTCCATCGGTTATATTTTTTGATGTTGTGAAATCTTTTCTGAACTCCCTTGTTACATTTCTTTCTCAAATCTATTTCCCCCTGAAATCTATTCAGCTGTATTTTTAAAAGCTCAGTAGTTCCTGTTATTTTCACTGAAAATTTTTCATTTTTATATATTCATAAAATACATTAAATCATTTGCAGAGAATGATCTCTGAAACTGCGTTTTTCCATCTAAATATATATCCCTAGATGCACCGTGTTACCACTCTCTGTAGTCTGCAATATTTAAATACTTACCTCTGCTTCTATTTTACTTGATAAAGCAACACGGAAATTTCTTATGTTGTAAATGGTCATCTAATGTGAATTGTTAACAGTTTTAGTTAGTGACTTCTAGATTAATCGAACTATACTTTCTGCAGTGTTTCAAGCCTTGATGTGTTGAGACAGGCCTTAATGACCTAGTAAATGGTTGGGCTTTTGTTTTTTTGTTTTTTTGTTCTTTGTTTTTACGGTTGTTGCATGTGAACTTTAAAACATATATTTATTTCAGAAATTTTCCCCCCCAAATATTCTTTATTTGGCAAACCTGCGTTTATCCCTCAAGGTTCAGCTATAGTGTTTCTTCCTCAGGGAAGGCTCTTCTGATAGTTTCAGGCAGAATTAGATGCTCTTTCATCTGGGTCCCCGCTATAATATTACTTTGAATTGAAATGTGTACATTTATGTGCATATCCATCTGAGACCATAAGATCTTAAAGTCAAAATTACCTTCTAACTTATTTTTATTACTGTACCTAGCCTAGTACTGTGTCATATCATATTCACTCAGGAGATATTTCAGGAAGGAAGGAAGGAAGGAAGGAAGGAAGGAAGGAAGGAAAGGGAAGAGAGAGGAGAGGAGGAGAGAAGAGGGGGGAGCAGAGGGGAAGAGAAGGAAAAATGGGAAAGGAGATAATAGAATGGATATACATTACATTTAATCATATCTTGTGATTTTGCAGTGTTGGTTTTCATAGCTAGACAATGCTGTCACCCAACAAAAGTCAACTCAGGTTGCTAAATAAAGAACGCACGATGTGAAAAGAAGAAATAATTGTAGCTAACACTTCTGCAGTGTCTCTCTGTCCCAGGCCTTTTCCCAAACTCTGTAGTGGGTGTAGGGGGGGCTGGGGGTAGGAGGGTGTAAATGCATCCACTCTCCAAAATAGCCCTGGGAGGTGGATACTATTATTTATCATTTCAATTTGTCACATGCTTAGATTGAGGCACTTAAACGCCGACTAGCTTCCCCAAGTTCAGAAGCTGGAGAGTAGCCACACTGAGATTTTTTACCTTCGAAGCCTTGTCCGAGAGCCTGTGGTTCGAGCTCTGTGCTATACTTCCTCCCTGGGTAGCGCTAGGAAGAGCTCGGGTTTTAGCCTTTTTGAGAGGAGAAGGAGCAAAACTCGAAAAGCCTTTGTGAGGCGGTATTGTCTGTAGTCCTAGAATAAGGTTTCTGAGTCTCCGACCCCAGCCGCGGTTCTGCCGCATGCTGCCTGCAAGCGAGCATTGGGGTCCTTCACCCACTAATGTACCTCAGCCCCATCCGCACATCAGACATAGGGGCATTTTCCCCTTGCCTTACAGGGAAGCTGTGAGAATCGGTGAGATGGCGTCTGAAAGCATTTTAGGTTCCTAAGAGGAAAGAAGATCTAGGTAGTAAAGGAGGTGTGCCGTTTGTCCATCCTAAGCCTTTAGATGAGATGTGGAGCATGAGACCGTCCGTCAGGCCGCGGCTGCTCTGTGCCGGGTCACAGTGAGGGGGACCCTACTCAGAGCAATGAATATTATTTATGTACCTGTTATACCCTAAGCATCTGCTATGTCCAGATTAGCTCTGAAGCACAGGCTCTTTTTAAGAGCTGGCGTGAGCGGTTTCCTTCAGTAGAGAACTGAGCTTGTTGGGAAGATCCCTGGCGCCGCGTCCTCGGGTAGAGCCTGGGAGTGGCATGCGGCAGAGCGTTTCTATGGGGTGCGGGGCCCTTGGTTGCTCATAGGCCGGTGAATGGTTGCGGGCATCTGGGGGTCTGAGTGACTGGGAGGAGGGACAGAGACCTTGAGAAACCGGACCACTGCGATGGGGTGTAGCCATCTCCCTGTAATCCCCCCACATATTAATAAATTCTGGAAAACCTTGAATTGAAATGAGTGTCATTGTGGAAACCGGTAGAAGAGTCGAGTTTGAGCTCCGTGTGAGGTGGGCACAGAGTTAAGACCCTGTGTGTGGATCAACCTGAGTCAGGCAAGAAATCAGCAGAAACCTTATGATGTCTTAAGACTTCTTCAGGTGAAGGGTCAAAGCAACCCTACGGAAACTTCAAGAACACAGAATCCTAGCTGACATCTAGGTTATGGTTCATGGAGCAAAAAGGCAAGACCATAGCAAAAACATTTAAGATCCCAAGAAACATTTTCTGTGTAATCTCTTGGGGCGGGGGTGGGGGAGCAAATGCTTTAGCTTTTGAAGGCGGCACCCCACCACTTTTTAACACCAAGTTTCTTCCGGCCTCACCAGTCTGATGTACAGGGAAAATAAATTTATCAGTGTTAATCTGTGGTTTTGCTGGCTCTTGCCTCCATCTGCAGCTCCCTGCAATTTCCCATCACTTCTTCCCAAGTACCCCTGGGAGGCCCTGAGTGTGTGTTTCGTGCGTCCACTTGATTTGGTCAGCTTCCAGGGGCCTTTCATGGTTCTGTCGGGGACCAAATGGCTCCAGCCCACCCACTGAGCATCTCCTGCTACAGCCTGAGCCCCACAGTTCTCAGACACAGCACTACCAGGAGTTGAGATTGGTTGCAAATAATTACTGCTGGGTCCCACTTAATGTTACAGGTTTAATGGGACAGCTTTTTATTATTGTTTTTTTCTTCGCATGCCACTTCCAAGCCCCTGCATCAGCCCCCCTAACAATAAGACACCAATCTAAAGAGAGAACTAGGTGTCCTCAGAACCTCTTTTCCCCTGTGTTGACTAATGCTTTCATAAAGCTTGGTGGGGGAAGGCACCTTTTCGCCACTCCTGGGACTATCCACTAAGCACACCCTTTGCTGTCGCCTCCCCTGCATGGACTCTTGGCCGGATGAATTCATGTGATGAATTCAGTCAGGAACTTTATGAAGAAGAGCTGAGCATCCTAGATCCAGCTCCACCTTTAGTCTTCTTCTTGGGGCCAAGGTTCTTCGCACAGGGCCACAAGTCCCCTGCTTCTTCAGAGGCCAGCCCTTTCTTAGGGGGAGAGAGACAGGGAGGCTGGGAGTGCCCAATTCAGTGCCGGCGTGACTGGGGGATAAATCTGCATCGTTCTGGGATGAAGTTTTATCAAGTCAATTTAGTGTTGAAACCCAAAGCCATGGTCTCCTATCTGGCCCCTAAGCCTTGGGGTGATTGATTTTAGGGAAAATACACTTACCAGGGAGTTGGGGATTACTAGGGTGAAGAGCAGGGTATGTCCCCTGCTCCAAGATCAGCCGTAATTGTCTGAACTGAGGAAGTTGTTGTACAGACAGGAAGGCGCAACTTTCTCTGCGAGGCATTGACCAGCTAGAATCAACAGAACTTGGAGGTTGAGTAGAGATGGAGAAATGGGAAAGAAGAGGGCGCCCTTGATCCAGAGTAGACCCAAGGTCTCAGATCTAAAGGCTTTGCTGAGGTTAAGTACCTGAAGGTCATAACAGGACAGGCCGTGGGGTAAGTCACCACAGAGGCCCAATGAGACCACCCTGTTTTATGCCCTCCGGGGTTCATGGGCACTTGTGAGAATAGCTGTACTGGGTTCCAAGAGGCCTTGGCCTTGGCGATCACACAAATGCAAGAGCTTTACTTTTTATTCATTCATTCAACAATCCTTTTTTGAGCACGAAATGTGTTCCAGTAGGCCTGTGGGTAGCAGAGAGCAAGCAGAATGCTAAATAAGAGGTACTGTACTGACTAAAGATCACGTATTCACTCAACTTTTTACCCCTTATTTGTTCAACTTGCCCACAAGATAAAAGTGCCAAGTGGCTGAATGACGTTATTGTGAACTCACTGAACCACCTCCTTGAAGTTGACAACTGTATTTGCATAACACAGAATTTGCCAACCACGAGGCCATGAGTGAGTTTTACAAAGTAATGAAGGAGTCCTGGACAGAACTCTGTAATTACCCTCAGAAAAATAATTAGCAGTGACAGCCCAGGGGAACCAGCATTTAGTCTTTTTCCCCTAAACCTCAAACATTGCAAGTTGATTGTGAATAGACATTTATAGTAGCATGGTCTTCTAGGAGCTTCCAAACAACTTTTTTTCACCCTAGATTTTTATACTAGAAAATCAGACCGTAGTTTGTCACTTTATGGTTGGCTGCACCATTTATAGGGTTTATGTTCAGACAGATTTTCAAATGACAGTTTCACTGTCCTCCTTCTTAGGGACCTTTTTTTAGTTCCTTTTTCTTTTTCTTTCTTTCTTTTTGTTTTTTTGTTTTTGTTCTTTTCTTACCCTGAGACCCATACATCTCTCATTGTCCCTACAAATGCCTTCTACTGAGCATTAGCCCTTGAAATTCTCCTACAACAGAAGGGTCTAGAGTTTCACCCCTTTGGAAGCCTGGCACCCTGTAACCCCCTCTTACAGATCTTTGGTGCATGTTAGCAAAGACCGCTGGAAGCCTTCCATAGGAGACATCTGTTCAAAACCCCTTTCCATCCAACATTACACAAGCAATTTGACCCCTGAATCCCTTTTCCTGACACCATCTATGAACTGTGTCCTGCTCCCTGGGTATCCTTCAGAGCCTAGTCAAGGATACTTAGTGAAATAAGAGATGCTGCCTGTTCTGGGATGATAACCTACAGAGCCCCGTTCCTGCGGACACACCTCCCTGGGATTAAAGCCCTCTGGGATCCAAGTGTGTATGTGGGTCCCTGCCCCTAATCTTTTTCCCCAATCCAAACCGTGGCTTGAAACATGATGATTTACTCTACTTAAAATATGCCTAACTTATGCACCTCCACTCTGAATCCCCCATGTCACATTTCCCAAAATGAACAAAACGAACCTGCTGCTTCAAGGAAAACAACTGAGGGTATTAATTGCCAATAACGTAGTTCGGGCTTTTGCATGAAAGTGAGAATCTTGTAAAACTTAGGAGGGCGAACATCGCAGCCTCCCAATGCAGTCAGTAGTTAAAAAGACTTTTCTCATGAAAGTCGAGGCAATGTTAACAAGTGTCGTGTTTTTATATTGTATAATGAAGTGTGTCAGCATTTGAGAGATCTGTATCACACAATGAACCACTATTTTCCTAATAACCAAAGTACTATATTCCATTCAAAGTGCAAAATAGACCAATAGATCTTAATATCATAGGGGATGGAAAGTTGATTGGTAAGGTCTTATAATCTGCAGCTCAACTAACCATTAAGAAACCTGTAGTATTTTGGTGTAGTATCAAAAAAGAATACCCTCAGTTGTCTGAAAAGTCTATTAAAATATCTCTTTCACCCTGGCTGGTGTGGCTCAGTGGATTGAGCACCGGCCTGAGAACCAAAAGGTCACGGGTTCGATTCCCACTCAGGGCACATGCCTCAGTTGCAGACCAGGTACCCCCAGTAGGGGATGTATGAGAGGTAACCACACATTGATGTTTCTCTCCCTCTCTTTCTCACTCCCTTGCCCTCTCTCTAAAAATAAATAAAATCTTTTTAAAAAATCTCCTTTTTTTCAAAGTATATTCTGTGTGAGGCCAAATTTTGTTCAACCACAAGACATAATGCAACAGATTGAATGCAGAATAAATATGAGAATCTAGCAATTTTCTTTAAGTCAAATATCACAGAGCTTTGCAAAACTGTAAAATAACGCCACTCCTCTCACTAAATACATTTTGGGAAATATGGTTATTTTTGTGATAAACATTTATGTTAACATGTAATAGTTTTGTTATATTAACTTTAATGAAACACATATATACACATATATATTTTAGATTGCTCAGTTTTAATTTTAAAAATGGTAAATATTAATAGAACCTATTCGATCAAAAAATTTTTAGGGTTCACAATCATTTTTAAAAGTATGAAGGGTTCCTAAGATCAAAACGTTTGCAGACCTACTGGGTTAGACGACTCTCCCTAGAAGACAAAAGATTTGACTTTAAATGACTTGAAATAAGATGGTGGCCAGAGCAGGAGAGGGAGTTTTTTCTGCTTGTTTAATTATTCAATTGGGTGAATCTTGAGGACAGAAACCACTTGCTTGTGTTTATTTCCTCATGGCATGTACCCGGTGGAGTAGTGCCTTACAAACTGCCAGTTAAATTGTGTTCCATTGGGAGGTTGTGAAACCCATTGAGCAGGCTATCACTAGTTTTTTTTTGTTTTTTTTAATTTTAAGATAATGGAATAAGATGGAAAATGCCAGACTTTAGTACCCATAGGAGTATATTGTTTCATAAAATTTTCGTTTCAATTAAATCCGTGTATGTAGGAATACGCATATTTGTACTGAGTCAGAATGAAAAACCTTTCTCTTACTGTAGATTGCTGTAAAAAGTTTGAAAGCCGTTGCAGGAGAGAATTTTCTATTGCTCTTCCAAGCGCTAAGAGGCCGTGTTAGCCCCTCCTCTGCCTGGATTCGACCTCGTGCTGTCTGAGTCTGCCCATCACTGGTTGTGCCTCCACAGACATTCCCGGATTTCGTACCCAAGGTCCTCGTCGTCTTCGCTGGCTTCTCCACAATGACCTTACATTAATCTGATACGAATTATATTGCAGCCGCTCCTACCCCGTTTCCCCTGTCCTGTTTCCACTCAAGCCCGTGTTAAACACTCTTCAACTTGCCCGACGATTATGGGGCCACACACTGTCTGTTCTGGCCCAGTGCATCCAGCGCTTCCTCACCGCTGTGGCTTTGCTTGCGTCCCTCCACTCAGTTGACATGATTTATAATCGGTGTTTGAAGCACAGCTTGGGGAATCCTGTCTCTGGGAAGCCGTCCTTCCTGTCACAGCCCACAGACCGCAACAGGCATTGACCACTTTGACATGTAGAGTCACAATAAATACCAACCACTTCAGTGAGGCGTTGAGACAGAGTCATTTAACACTTGTTTCAGCAGCCGCCATATGGATCAAAAGATGTGGGTTCTGTACAGTTGCAAACATTCTATAAATTCTAGCAGCAGTTCCTAGCAAATGCATGAGGACAACCCGAACTTCACGTGAGAGAATTTCGAAGTCGTGGTTCCAGTGCAAAGCACTGTTCTCGTTGCATGCAGTCAGGTGGAAACTTTTCAGAGCAGGATAAGTCTTTTTCTCCACATTTCCCCGAGAGACTCTCTCCCAGGGACATTTATATTAAATTTGAAGAGAACATTGGCACTACTTTCTTTTAGTAGTATATTTCTTTGAAATACCACTTTCTGTCACCCCGTGCTGAGGCATGCCTCGCTAGACGGTTTGCTTCTTAATAGCTGTGTGAACTTGAGTCTGTCACTTCAATTTTCAGGCCCTTCATTCTAATAATTCCGTTAGAATTTACATGTGTTACATCGTGGTTAAGGGCAAACTAAAGAATGTATATAAAAGTAGAGTGTACAGTTTACTTAGCAGTACATGGACCATTCTTTTTGCTCATTAAAGAAAGACCTGGTGCACAAAGTACCCACAGCAGTAGGAGACCAGCAACCAAAAACTGATCAATGAGCCCAGTAACGTTTTCTGTGGAAAATTCACATTAATTACAAAAAAAAAAATCAGGATATGTTTTTCTAAACAGTATCTTTTATAGAGAAAGCTTATATTCCTTTTGAAAAATGAGTTGGCATAGTAACCTAATGATCTCCACAGCGGCATGGTGAACACATGGGGGCCCAGTGGATTCTGTTTGTGTCTATTCAAAGTTTTCGACAATAGAAGTTTCAAAAAGTACCTGTATAATGCAAATTTTAGACTAGTTTAAGTGTTGATCGCGTAACATTTGGTTTCAAATGCTGCCCCGTTCTAAGAGCACAGATTTCCTAGACAGGACAAATTCATTGCCTCCCGCGCTAGTCGATACCTAACACCGAGGAGAAAGACTGAGTGCGGCCCTTTAGAAAGCAGAGTGAAGAATGTTCATACTTCCCAAGGGAGACCGATCCAAAACAAGGGCCCAGGGCAGACAGAGATAAAGGAAGCCGGGCTAATAGCTACACAGTGTGGGAGGCAGTCACTTGCCCCCACCGGGGCCTGAATCCATTGTCCCAGGCCCCGTGAGTGGCTCTCTAGTTGAGACTTCTTAGTGTCCAGGGCTCTCAGCAACCTCAGGGCTGCTTTCGAGTATACTCGATAAGTGGCTTTTGTAGGAATGCCTTTAGTTATAATCCCCACTAAGGATCTTACTGTTTGTTCATAGAAATTTGATGAGCCAAACAATGAAGTAATGAAAAGACTGAACAGAAATAGTGTGTTTGGGGCAGGGGAGGGAGAGGCTGGAGGAGAGAGATAGCAAGAAGAGATAATGAGGAGACAAAGAGATACATTAGGGCTTTTAAAATCATCAAGGGCTTTGTCTGAGTACTTAGGAGCAGATAGAGCTCTCTCCTCTTAGGAAGTGAAATTCTTGGTCCTTCATGTTATCATTCATAAAGTCCATCTCCATGCAAAGGGAATGTATAACCGCTCACACCAAATCCCTAACCAACGACCCCATTAAAGAAGGAATGGAAGCCAAGTCCTTCAGTTTTCACACTAAAGTGTCATATTTTCTATCAATTCAGATGCGCGAATAGTATCCTTATTGTAATGGTAGTGTTACATAAATTTAAGGTTGAATCACACTCAAAACTTACCTGTGTGGGTCTCACTTCCTTGCATGTTTTTATTCATTTATAAAATAATAGTAATATTTATGCCATCGCTTTCATTGTGAGAATCAAGCTAGATAATGTTACCTGTAGGTTTATGTCAAGTTGTAATATTCCTTTTCAAAACCGCAGCTCTAATGTCGAATCAACTTTGTAGGTTTTCAGAGTCAGTCACTACAGAACTTTCTACTAATAAAATATGCAAAGGGTGTGGTGGGAGAATAGCACTGCTTTACGTCTCTTCACTTTTTTGAGCTTAAAAAGTACTCTCATGTAGAAGAGTGACCCCCGCCAACCATGTCATAGCTTGACCCCAAACCTGGTTCTAAATGCCTCGCTCCCCGTCTGTTATGTATCTTGCAGCCCCTCTTCAGCAATTGTCTTCCACTGAACAGGCAATCATCACATCTCATGTTTTTGGGTAGAAATCCAACGAAAGCTTTTCACATGTGATATATTGTGCGTATGATATATATATACACATGCATTCGTATACATGCATATATGTGTGTATGTATATAAACATATACACACCCATAAATATGTACGTATACATGTGTATGTACACATGCATGCGTGCACATGTCACAAGGTACATTTTTAAGTCACCACTGGATTGCAGAATGGTGTATTGCATAGAAAACTTGCAACCTGCTGTGTGTCCCTACTTTGGTACGACCGCCACACTCATAACACGACACTTTTGAAACCTCGTGTGTGTGTGTGTGTGTGTGTGTTTCCTCACACCAAGCAAATCTCTGGGACACCAGTCGAATGTCTTAGAGTTCAACCCTGGCACTAATTGGAGTTACTGTAGACACCACACCTTAAGAACCCAGTCCCACGAGACTGCACCCAGGGCCAGTCACAGAGAGTAGGTCCCCAGGTTCCCCACTGCTTTGTCCCCCGTGGCTACAAATGAGAGGTTCTCGCGATCCCTCCCCTCCCTGGACTTGCTTATTCGCTAGAACAACTCGCAGAACTCAGGAAAACACTTACACTTACTGGCTTATTGTATAATGGAGGATAGGGCAGAAGTTACAGACCAGCAACCAGATGAAGAGATACATAGGGCGAGGCCTGGAAGGGTCCGAAGAGCAGGAGCGTCTGTCTCCGTGGACTTGGGACATGCCACTCTGCCGGCGTCCCTGACCCCAACTCTGCTGGGATTTTTGTGATGGCTTCATCGCCTAGACATGACTGATAATAGACTCCATTCTCAGCCCCGCTCCCCTCTCTGAAAATTGGAGGGGAGGGGCTAAAAATTCCAAGCTTCCAGCCATGGCTTGGTCTTTCTCATAACTGGCCCCAAGCAGGGGCCCACGAAGAGTCCCCTCACATGAGAATAAAAGACACTCTATGACCCAGGAAATTCCAAGGGACTGAGGAACCTGGTGTCAGGAGCCAGGGTTATAGACCAATATATATATGGCATCCTCTGTTATTTCACATCTGTGTTTTAAAAGCATGCTGGGCATGCCATTAACACCCACACTCCCCAAAGGGTCCATGTTTAAGACCCATACATGTATGACATGTGACATAAGATGTTTTTTCTCCTGTGTAACTATAATGCCAGTCCATCCCAGCTGCCCCTTTCTCCCCTAATGGAACCTCCACTCTGACTCTGGTCACCTGGAACCTTTCCTTCCACTCAGACAGCCGCGTGCTACCTAACTTAGGCTATGTCATCTTTCACCTTCCTTCGTGTAATGCCGGGTAATGGTCCGAGGTTAATTTCTACTTTCCTTGCTGGGCACACAGCTTTGTGGCTGTCCTGGCAGCGTGTGCGTCGCACAGCATGTGCTACGTGCTTGCAGATGAGGAATGTTGGCTTAGAGGAGTGACGTGCTGTGCGATGAAAGATGCGTCCTGACAGGGGTTTAAACGTGCGTGAGGGACCCTGAGCCCTTTCCCAGCCTCTTAGGTGAGTGGACGCTGTTAGCATTTATGTCCGTTACCTCGGTGTTTTCCTTCTACACTTTAGTCACATCCCTGGAAGATAGGGAATGCATTCAGGACCTAAGTTAATAGACATGAATTGAAAAATAATAATTACAAATTTCGTATATGCATTCAGTCAATCCTATTATGTTTTCCTAGGGACACAACTTGAGTTTTAGCATCACATGGTATTATACACGTGCATAATGTTCAAGAAAGCACTTAATAGATTATAGAAAATAGATAGTTTTCACCCGTGAGACACTATTATAACGTGACTCCTTCCTGCACATGAGTTCATGCACTTCAGGTCAAAGTGGGCCTCTGAGACCTCGCGGTTGGAAACCCCACGCATCTTGTAGAACCTGGAGGGTGGGGAATACAGTTGATACAAGGACTATTCCTTCAAACCAGTGAAGTGGTTATATCCCTTATTATGTTACACACGCATACATATGCAAATATAACAACATATTGTCGTGACACTGCTGTGCCTGAAACATTTTTAGGGCAGTGTCTGTACTTTGGGCAGCAGGGCACAATTAGGGTTTCTGATCGGGGTGTCCCATTAGTGTGGCAGCAGCCTCCCAAGCCAACCACAGGTTACGGATGCTGCTGAGGCCGTCATGACTTCTGATGTCCATGTTTTAACCATAAGAGGGCAGCCCCAGGCTATCCAGCAATAAGTAATGCAAATTCCACCCCCCCGTTTTTTTTCATTTTCTCATGAAATTGTTGAAAACTGTTGTCAGGAAGATGGCAGCTGGGAGTTCCGATTTCCCAGGCATGGAAATTGTGTTTTCATAAGAAAAACAAAATCAGGGGGGATATCAAAGGAACAGTTCTTGTACTAGAAGTCGTACATCTGCGTGTCTAGGCTTGGACCTGCTTTGCTTAGGGATTTTGTATAAACCAGTCCACGATGCATGCTAATTTTTCTCTTCAGAGTGGAGCAGAATGAACATGGATGGAGAGTTGCACAAAGCCCTGTGCGGACAGCTTTCTTTCATAGACGGGTCAGCAAGGAGGTGGTGGTTTTGCACAGAAAAGTCGTATTGAATTTCCCTGTCATTCCAGATTACTGTTCAGTGGGCTGGAAAGATCAATATAGCGTTCAAAGGCTCCTGAAAAATAAAATCCATTCTAACTTTGTGACGCCTTGAATTGGCCGCACCAGCAACGGTCCAGTGAAAGACAACATTCTTTGCCTTGTGTCTTTCTAAAATTTACTTATCGATCTCAAAAGAATTCTAGAAAATTGAAATTTAAAAATCAATCCATGAAAGCAAACCAAAGAACATCACACAGAGAATACGGTCGGGCTCAGCAGCAGCAAAAAAACAATGTACAACTTTGCAAAGCATGACACACAAGGCAGGTGGCCAGATCGCCAAACATACATAGATTCTTAGCGTGTGTGTCTGATCCTTTTGGGAAAAAATTTTAAATGAGGGTCACAGACGTGGCATTCATTCGTAGGCCTGGCAGGCTGAAGGTCATCCTTTTGACCTGGTAAAATGACACTAAAATCACCTCAGAGACACATCTGAGCCTCCATTTACAAAAGAAGTTGTCATAAAGGAAATTACTTAAGTACTATATCTCGGTGTCACATCATTAAAATATGTCTTTTTTTTTTTTTTAAGCTCTTCTGCCTACATTTAATTGCAATTCACTCCAAGTCACCTGT
Organism: Mormoops blainvillei; assembly: GCA_004026545.1. Lineage (NCBI taxonomy): Eukaryota > Metazoa > Chordata > Mammalia > Chiroptera > Mormoopidae > Mormoops > Mormoops blainvillei. The sequence goes on along the minus strand of PVJD01004099.1, from coordinate 121,694 downwards.
ATTGTCTCTAGACACTGTTTTAGCACTGAAGATTTATGTGTTCATATAAACTGGTGGACAGTTTTGCCTGACTTTTTGCCGTCCACTGTTCTCTATTATTTCCACATTATGCCAAGAATTGCTTTGAAAATTTTATAATGATGCAAGACCTTCTAATAACTTGTAAATCCTTCTCGAAGAATCTCTGTGGATTCTTACAGTACAAATAATGGGTGGATGACAGTATCTCTCACTGAAAGATGAAACATGGCCCCCATATTGTCATGTTTATTATACTTTCATTAGGTCGATTTCTGTACTGCTTCCCACCCAGTCCCCTAGCCAAACATGCAACTTACGTAGGCTTGATGATACCAGAACATTTGCATTAGGGTGGGAGGGAGTAAAATAAATTCAGGCTTTTCTTGCCTTTCTTGCTGCTTCCGCATGAATGTTTAAATTCAGTATGGTTGTCTTAATGACTTTCCTAGTCACTGACATGGGTTTTCCTGAATATGTGGAGGACAGACCTCAGTACGTTTTAGAGTTTGCAGGTAGCTGTGATAAAACCAAATTATAAGTTGGATGACCTTTAAAACTAACAGCTGTAGTTAACTAACATCTCCTGATTAAATTCCATCTTTGTAGTCATTTATGTCTCTGTCATTCATAGATTTATCCAAATATTTTGGAAGCCATTCAGATCCTTTGTAATTGAATGATGAATTTAATGACCGATAATTTTGATACCTTTTTTTTTCTTTTTGGCTAAGGGCTCAAGTATAATTCAAAGGTGACCCTTTTGTGGGCAGTAGGTATGAATGGTCTTAAACTATAATAGAAGATTTTAAAATGTTATGATCCCTGAGAGCAAAGAGGGACAAATCTAATGAGAGGGGAAGATTCATTAGCTGAAAAGGAAAGTGCAAAGGGCAAAGTCCCAGAAAGCTAATACAAGCAATTTTTGTTTCAAAAGTTCCCAGGAATGAAATGTGTAGGGTATTTATAGAATCCTGAGAGCGCCCTATGCCTTCAGCACGTGTGGCATTTTCCAAACCACAAAACCATGGTGCAAGAAGACCGACAGTCATGCAAGAGCTTCCTTTCTGCCAATGGCTAAGCCTGTTGGTCTCAGTCAAGTTATGTGGATGCCAAAGACTCTGTTAGGCCACTGCACAAATTTGGATGAATTTATGAACAACAGATGCATAAATGGCAATAAAAAAGAAACCATGATTGAAATAAAAGAACCGAAATGATAGTTCATAGATTCTGAAGCTATTGTAAAGCCGTTACACTCTGCGATACTATTGTGATTCTCCCTTCCTTCAGGGAAAGTGGCACTTTCAGGAGGGAGCCCCTTGGCATCTCTGGGCGGTTCTTCCGGCTCCGGCTCCGAGGATGCGTAAATCTGGGCCGCATGCCGCATTCTCTGCTGTTTTTCTCACCAAATCATAAGCTGTCTTTAGATACTTTGTTCTCTAAGTATTCATTGGCAATCTTATTTTAAGAGAATGACCTGTCTGTCTTTGCTAAACCCTGGAGGTTACTGAATTTCAAGTTAATTTTAGAAACCAAAATAGATCTCATCTGAAATCATGCACCTGCATCAGTGAGAAACTTCACAAGAAAGGCTTTTCACTTATCAGGAATTCTGGTCTCTCCTGAGAGAGGGCTCATAGTAACTATTGATTAGGTCTACTGGGGTTGTAATGAGGTATGACTCACTTAAAAATAATATGAACAGTTTAGTTTATGAGCTCTGGACTTTAAAAAATGAAGGAAAAAAAGATGATTTCTAGGTGGACCAGCTTAGTTACTGAAGACGATTAGCCATTGTACAGAATGTTTACGTACAGTATATTATAACCGGCAGCTGAGGACATCTGCCCCCGAAATGTGTGGCAACAAATATTTGAATAAAGACTTAAAGTATAAGACTTTAATCCTCTTAAAGTGGGAATTCTCAAATAATCCAAAATTTTAATAAAAAATAATTATAAAAGTAAATCATGCTTATAGATAAGCGCACACACACACACACACACACACACACACACACACACATAAAAACACCATGAAAATCTGTAAGTTGAAAACTAGAGGCCCTCCACACCAATTAGGAGACATTGACAAGTGTTCTACCTGAACTTGACTGCGATAGATAGTAGCCAATGTAACACCCTTGGCATTTTCCACTTTATGGGCAAATACTACGACGACCCAAAATTACAAGTAAATTAGCCACGTAGCGTGCTTAGCCATGGTATTTTCTTATTTTTCTCCTAATATCTGTGAAAATCCCCCCCGTCAATCTGCTCGCCTGTCCCATGGCTCGTCTCCCTGTGACTTTCTGTCTTCCTTTGGCTCTCTCATTATGCAGCAACTTCTCTCTCTCTCTCTCTCTCTTTTTCCCTGTACACTGCTTCTCTTACGTTCTTCCTATGATACGACTCAATTTCTCTGCCTTTCAAGAGGCTTTTCATACTGAATAAAGCTACGGTGAGCAGCCTTGTTTCGCCTGCCAGTACTCCCTCCCCCTCCCTGCCCGACGTTATAAAGCAGAGTTTTGGCCCAAAATTCAGGTATAGTAATGACAGGGGGAGCAATTTCTCCTTGGGTTCCTGGACTGTAAACTGCAAAGCTCAGGGGATAAGGGCAGCTCTGCTTCCCACTCTGGGCTGTCAAGGACCAAGAAAAGCTCTGGGCCAGGGGGAGAGGTGAGGAAGGCACAAGGACGGGGGCCAAGATGAAAGGCAGAGAGGGCACCGCCAAAGGGCGGCCGTGCCGACACCCACTCCTGCTCTGATCTCTGAGTTAACAGAACATCCCGCAGCGCTTTCAACGTGTTTCCTTGTCTGTGACAGTTCAAGTCGGGATTCTGTCACTCGTAACTTGGGTAATTCTAACAAATACTGTAAGCATAGTTTTTCATTTATCAACTTGCTGAAAGTAGAGGTTATGTTGCCTGAGATGGATGAGAAAATGCTTTATTTGAAAACAAACAAACGCATCTGTAAACCAGAAAAAAATGTTTTCTACCTTCTCTAAAATTTCAAAAGCATAAAATCTCAGTGTTTCCAAATTAGTTATTGCTTTTGAATAGATAAATCTACATTCAAGATGAACTAGGACAGATTAACATGCAACTAGATTCTACAAGTTTATGTTTTTTAGTCATAATTATTTATTAAAACAGTAGGTTTTTCACATGAAAAGAGTGATTCTGAGTAGAGATAATATCATCAACTGTAACATGGAGGGAAGTTACATAAATTAGAAGCAGCTTTAATTAAATTATTGCAGCAGGAAACAGTTTTGGTTGCAAATTTGAATCTCATTATTCTTGCTTAACCTTTATTAGAGGCCAACACTACCTTCTCTGTTTTTACTAATGAGTTCAGAAATACAAATCATGTTCTTTAGAAAGGCTTCTTGAAGAGAAAAAAATAATTATAGGCAGATTGTAAATTATGTAATACATGCCACCACCTAATTGTCTAAGATATTCAAGAAACACTGTAGTGATCACCTCTCCCATTTTTTTTATTTTTTTCATTTCTCTCATTTCTCCTATTTTAATAACTAGCACGTAAAATGATAGTTACACACATATGATTTCGCTCCTACGTGGAATCTAATGAACAAAATAAACTGATAAACAAAATAGAAGAAGACTCACAGAGACAGAGAACACGCGGCTGTCAGAGGGGAGGGGCATTGCAGGGCTGGGTGGACAGGGTGAAGGGATTAAGAAAAAAGGCCTCATAGACACAGACAATAGTCAGTGTGGGGATTGCCAGGGGAGAGGGAGGTGCAGCGGAGGTAGAAGAGGGTAAAGGGCGGATAAATGGTGATGAAAGGGACACACAATACAATATGCAAATAAAGGGTCATAGACTCGTATATGTGAAACCAATATAATTTTATCAACCAATGTCACCCCAATAAATTCAATTAAAAGGAAAAAATAAAATGGTGGTTGCACGCAATAATTTGAAAGTATAGGCACAGAGGGAAAAAATTCATTCAGTATACCCATACAGTCTCTCATTTTTGTTTCTAAACGCCTGAGCTTAAATGGTAGATTACAATAAGAAATTGGAAAACTGTCTTTGAAGTTTTGATTGATTCATTTCTCTTTTAGACCTGCAGAGCACAAAACTATTAACTTTACTTCATATAAATGTTTCACTTACAGTCAGGGTGTCTCTGTAAAGTTATTGGCTTAATGAATTCAATGTTACTGATACCACAAAAAAGTTCTGGCAACAAGTAAATTTAATTAAATTCCCATCCTTCTTAAGAACATTAGGGAACTAGATGGGGTTCAAGGCAGTGATTTTGTTTTCATCAGCACGTGGGAGTTCCCTGTCTGGCAGGTCCCTGGAGTAATTTGTAATGCTCCGAGATGGGGCTGTGTAATGTGCTCCCTCCGTCATTCCTCTGAGTGTGTGGGTGGAGACTGTTTAACCTGAGCCATATCTGAAATACATCACAAGCACCGAAGTGACATCTAAACTATTTCAATGAAGACTAATTATGAATTCCTGGAAAAAGAGAAGTGTGTTGGAGTTCAATAGCCTCTTTCATCTTGAGAGCTTACACATGCCCATGAATTTGAGTGTCTCATCTACAAGGAAGAGGACAGCCCCATAGACAGCCACTGATGTACTCTCATGTTTCAAAAGAAAAAAATCCTCTAATAAACAAGCAGCAGAATCTCTGCATTAAATGAAAAAAACAAAACAAAACGTGAGAATGTTGTAGCTTATAGTACCTTAAGCTCTTCCATCATTTTTGACTGAGCCTGTTTGTTCACCAAATGTGAGATAAAAAGATAAAAAGCATTTCAAACATCTGAAGACAAAAATTTAAATCAATTTAACTTGAGTCTTTGCTTTGGATATCTCTGAAACATAAGACATGTGCCATAAATTAAAATTCAACATTTCTCCCTTTTTTCCCTTGAGCCTCCCTTACGGGCCAGCATGTTCTATAGTAGCGGTAGAAAAATGGGAAGGGTGGGGTTCCTTCCCTGGCGAAGTTCACCTCTAAGGGAATTAAACAGATAGTTATAAGATAGCAGCAGTCACAGCAATGTGAAGGATTCTGTAATAGAGATGTAAGAATGTGTAAAACAAATTGAGCCATAGATATTCTCAAAGATTACTTTGCAAGAGACAATCATTTTACTCTTGTCAGAAAATAGAGAATTAGTTTGCATAGATAAAAGATTGCTTTGGCAAGGAGTATTTAATCTCATTTCAATTCAATATTTTGATTCACTAATGAACTTCAAGAGGCAAATGCAATCAAGAAAATATGAGAGCAGAGACACTTTCATTTTGTCAAAGCTGGATGCAGTCTCATTTCCACTTCTATTACTTTTTCATAGTTCACTTAGTCCTTACTTACATGCAAAATTATTCTTCCTGACATTTCTTCTAATCAAACCCCCTATCTTTTAGAGGACGATACAGTCCTCTACAAGCAGTCCAAGAGAGAGCTTGTCCATAGGTATCTTTGTCTTCGTTATTGATAGATTATTGCTTCAATAAATGCTTGGCATTTGACCACAGCTGTCTTTGCCAACTGGATTATAAAAGAAAGAAAGAGTCTGTGGCTTTTTAGTACAGTGATGAAGGAAGAAATTTACGTTGATGATGATGATGATGAAGAAGAAGAAGAAGACAACAATGACAGTGACAGCATTATGGTAAACATTTAATTAGCATTGTCTCCTTAATTGTCACCTGTTATAAGATGTACAGTATTATTATCTTTATGTTACAGATGAAAAAACTTAGTCTTAGAGTAATAATTTATCTGTTTTACTCTACTGTTTGCACTGATGTTAAAACGTGCTGACAGTTGGGGGCAAATACATTTGTAAAAGGCCCTGTTCAATTTCATAGGCTCATCTGTTTGTCTCTGATTGGGAATTGGCTCTTTGAGTTAAGGATGAGAGTTAACCAGCTCCGAATACTCATGATTATTTCCAGACTCAAACAGTTCTGTAGCTAGAAGAAATCCTAAAGGTCATCTGCTTCTAATTTGAAGAGTAAGGAAAATAAGACTCAGAGAAAGGCCCAGTCCCTGAAGGGATGCTCAGGTCTCTTGTTCACAGTCCTGTGTTCTGTTATTTCAGGCCCAGAACTTTCCCACCCTCAGTCAGAAACAGGCTTAGGAGAGTTAGAACACAGGCTAGCACTTTACAACTCAGTGCGCCCTTGTCAACAGAGATGATAGACAGATGCACAAATGGATAGGTAAATAGATAGATCTATCCATCAATAGATAGATCATTTATATACATCGTCTTCTGAGATGCTTGAGATACTGAGTCCTTTAGCCTTAAAATGTCCTAGAGACTTTTAACATTTACTGGAGTTACTTTTTATAGCCTCTCATCCCTCTTGCTGTATAGTTTGCTCTATTAATTTGTCTGCTTTGAACATTTTACTCATCCAATTTTCTATTGCTGATCACGAGAAAGCACGTAATCAAGTGTGTAAAAACCATGCGCAATAGGAAGAAACAGAGCCCGAGTCAATGATTCAGGAAACTTTAGTAAATACGGTAGATGTATTTTTATATGTGGACTTTGTGACTGATTTTAGCTTTAAGAAACTAGATTTTTTTTTCTTCCTTTGCCTTTGTTTTTGGTTTGTTGTTTTGCTCATTTCAGGCCATGGTATGGTTCATGGATAAATCACATCTGAATAAAGATTAAAAGCAGTTTAATACATTTTTATGATCCCATTTTCAGTCTAGAACACAAATCCTATTTTTACATGGGCTTTATTATTTTTTTTCTATTGTGAACATTATGTCTCTGAAAAATGGGAGATTTAAAAAGGAGCCACAGAGGTCACTTTCAGTTCCCTGATCCTTGATCTCGCTTCCCTGGGATCCAGTGAACGGAGACGCGGTGTGACTTTGCAGAGAAAACCCCTCTCCTCGCAGGGACACATCTTAATTCAACCCCCAAGCACGGGTGATGCTGGCACCATCCCGAGTGCTCAGGTGATTAAAGTGGGAGCTAGAGAGGCTTCCATGTCTGTCTAATCCAGCCTGGTTTAAACTGTTAAGCTGATAATACGAGGGTTTACAGGCTGATATGAGGCAAAGGAGAGAAGCTCATTCTTCATTTCTAAACACTGTGTCAGGTGAATGAAGAGCAAACAGTGACAAAAATAAAAAAGCCTAAGAATGTGTGTTTTTCATATTTCTTTACTTAGGCGAGATATCTTTATTACGTGAAAAGAGGTGTATTAGATGGTTACAGTTGGGGTCTTTCAGTGGCTTGATTAACACACACACACACACACACACACACACACACACACACCAACCTTTGTTTCCACCTGAATTCTGAATCATTTGAGAATCACAACCATCAAGCAAATGGAGGTCACGGTGTTACCTGGATTGCAGATAAAGCTATTACTGGAGTGCTCACTAAGCTCTAAGCCTGAAACCCAGCTGGGAACAGGCTCACTCACTCTCTAGAGCAGGCTTCTCCCTGTCAGCAGAGTTGGAGATTGGCTTCCCAACAGACAAGGGAGGGGCCCTACGGGCCAGCTTCTCATTCCCAACTCTTCCACCTGAGAAGTCAGTCCATCTCCCCTGGAGAGGCAGAAAGGGGTGGTAGAATGAGGCTAACGGTGCTTCCTGCACATGAAAAGGCACCTTGAAGAATGGAGACTAAGCATCCCTGAGCGTCAGGGGTGTGCATGGACGTCTGAAGTTCAGTGGTCTTATCTGTGGACTGTGCTTTATGTACATTGTTTGCCGAACCTTAAAATAGGTTAGCACACCCCAACCCCAACCCAACCTCATAAACACTGCAAAGGAATTATTATAAATACTGTTATCACCATTTTGCAGATGAGGAAACAGCCTTAGAGAGGTTTACTTGCTCAAAGTTACATGGATGATAATGAGAAGAGCTGAGTCAAAAGCAGCCCGATAGTCCTCCAAAGCCTGTTCTTCCCACATCCCCAGTTATTTCTCATGCTAATAAATGTGATAGTAGCTACCCAGGCGAAGAAGATTGCTTAGTGGAACCCCATTATGAAGCTGTGTTGAAAGGAGTCTGATGGGTAATTAATTGATATAAATGTTAGACTGTGATTTTTTTTTGTTTTTTTAAATTATATTTTATTGATGATGCTATTACAGTTGTCCTGGTTTTCACCCCTTTGCCCCCCTCCACCCAGCACCCCCTACTCCCTCAGGCAACCCCACGCCTTGTTCATGGCCGTGGGCCATGCCTATAATTTCTTTGGCTAACCCATTTCCTATATTGTACCTTATTTCCCCATGGCTATTCTGTAATTATCTATTTGTACTTCTTAATCCCCTCACCCCTTTGCCCTTTCCTCCACACGCCCCTCCCATCTGGCAACCAAAACAAAAACAAAAACAAAAACCAACCAAACAAAAAAACCTCACTCTCCATATCCATGATTCTGTCTCTGTTCTTCTTGTTTGCTTAGTTTGTTTTTTAGATTCAATTGTTGATAGGTATGTATTTTTTGCCATCTTATTGTTCATAATATTGATCTTCTTTTTCTTAAATAAGTCCCTTTAACATTTCATATAATAATGGTTTGGTGATTATGAACTCCTTTAGTTTTTTCTTGTCGGGGAAACTCTTTATCTGTCCTTTGATTCTAACTGATAGCTTTGTTGGGTAGAGCAATCGTGGCTGTAGGTCCCCGCTTTTCATGACTTTGAATATTTCTTGCCAATCCCTTCTAGCCTGTGAAGTTTCTTTTGAGAAATCAACTGACAATCTTATGGGAACTCCCCTAACTACTTTTCTGTTGCTGCTTTTAAGATTCTGTCTTTACCTTTAACCTTTGGCATTTTAATTATGATGTGGCTTGGAACGGGCCTCTTTGCATCCATCTTGTTTAAGACTATCTGTGCTTCCTGGACTTGCATGTCTATTTCCTTCACCAAATTAGAGAAGTTTTCTTTCCTTATTTTTAAAAATGGATTTCCAATTCCTTCTGGCACCCCTATGAGGTGAATGTTGGACCTCCTGAAGTTGTCAAAGAGGCTGCTTAAACTATTCTCATTTTTTTGGATTCTTTTTTCTTGTTGTTCTGATTGGTTGTTTTTTTTCTTTCTTATGTTCCAAATCATTGACTTGATTCTTAGCTTCATCCACTTTACTTTTGTTTCCTTGTGAATTGTTCTTTATTTCAATTAGCATACCCTTCTTTTCTAACTGGATCTTTTTTATGCAGTTGAGGTCCTAACCAAGTTCCTTGAGCATCCTTGTAACCAGTGTTTTGAGCTCTGCATCTGATAGATTCCTTATCTCCATTTCGTTTAGCTCTTTTTCTGGAATTTGGTCCATTCTTTCATTTGGGCCCTGTTTCTTTGTCTCCTCATTTTGGCAGCCTCCCTGTGTTTGTTTCTATGTATTAAGTAGAACTGCTTTGACTCCATGTCTTGGTAGTGTGACCTAATGTAGTAGGTGTCCTGTAGGGTCCAGTGGCACAGCCTCCCCTATCACCCATGCTGGGCACTTGAGGTGCACCCTTCGTGTGGGTTGAGTACACCCTCCCGTTGTAGTTGAACCTTGGTTGCTGTTGGCAGATCAACAGGAGGGATTTACCCAAGTGAACCTACTAACTAGATTGAAAGGAAGATTCCGTGGAATTCACTAAATGGGCAGAAGGCTATGCTGTTACATTTATTTTTTATGTGTGTGTACATGTGTATGCATTTTGTGTGACACCTCAGGAAGTGCCTGAGGAAGAGAAGCAGCAATTGGCAATCCACCTTGTGTTTCTAGATGGTTTTAGAAGTTCATCCTAAACCGAAACACAGAAACTCTCTTGCCTGAAAAGGAAATCCAAACAGTTGTTTTTGGGCCTTCTCTTTTCTTATTGATCTCAGTAAGTTCAGTAGCGGTAGCAGTATTAATGAAGTGTGAATTTTACTATGACAGTGATTTCTGACAGCTTCAAAAGTAAGCACTCTTTTATCTCAACCTTTACAGCCAAAGAATGTGGAACCAGAGGAGAAGCTCTATGCAGAGCACAAAACTCCTCCTAGTAGTTAATGGAGCCTAAAATAGCCACTTTTCTTGCTGCTTTCTCTACCACATTTTAAACGAACTGAAAATACTGATGTGACAAAGCCTGGCAAAGAATCACATTATTCTTAGCTGTGCAAAACTAGTATTGAAAATTGTTACGGGAATGGATTTTTCTGAAAAATTCAATTTTTGAAAGGTTTTAATTATTTTGTTGTTGTTTAGATGGAAGACGTCATAGCACGCATGCAAGATGAAAAAAATGGAATTCCTATTCGAACTGTCAAAAGCTTTCTTTCCAAGATACCGAGCGTCTTCTCTGGTAAGTCTGCGCTCAATGTAGCCCTCTTTGCCCTGCGTGTTGCAGCCAACTATTTAAAATCTGCGCTCACTGTTCACTGTTGAAATTCTCTAAGTCATTGTTCAGTACCTACTTATAAAATGCTAATGCCATATTTAATATCATGTTCAACACTTGAAATAATAATAAAAGAAAACAAAAAGGCAAAAAACGTGACCTACCCTTCACTGCAAAGACAAAATGGACCAATGCGAAATAAGAGGAAGCAATATTAAATAAAGATGTATGGGACAAATGTGATGTTGACTGTATATAGAAGTTAGGAGGGTGAAAAAAAAACCATGAGGAGGCAGGAAAAGATTTCTGAAGACCAGTGATGAGCTGAGTTTCAAAAATGTGGGGCTGTATTGAGCAGATTTGGGGGGGGCGCTTAATTCCAGAAAACCAGGTAGGTAGACAGGAACAGACAGAGCTGAGTCAGATTATGCGGATCTTTGAAAGCTGACCCAAAGAATCTGATTCTTACTTATGGGGAGATAGGCAGCCATTGAAAACTTTTGCAGGTAATGTTATGCTGAAACTGTTCAGGCTGAGTTGGCGTTCAGTAAAGGCCGTTGTCTCTGTCATAGGTATAAGGTTCTTGTAGGAATAGTTAGGATGCCAAGATTCTGGTATGTGGGGAGAAGGAATAGAGAGAAAAAAAACCATGCGGATTTGATGAATGGGCCTACAGGGTAAAAGAGGACACGACTCGACTTCTTGTTGGTGTTTGTTTTTCACCTGGGTGACTTGAGGTAGAGGAATCATTATCAGAGCTAGGGCAGCCCCGCAAGTTTGAGTGGAGGTGACTGGGGAAACCCAAGAGCATACGGGCAGCGGTAAGTTAGAAACCTGGGCTCTGGCTCCACGAGGCAGCGAAGGCCCGTCCTGCGGGGACTTCGGTGGGCGGGGGCCCGGGCCAGCGAGGCCAAGAGAACAGGTGAGGTGAGACCAACCAAAGCCTTGTCGGGAGTGACACATGACAAGGGTGAGGAGCCTGCTGCTGAGGTCGTGGAGAGGGTGGTGCGCAGGGGGATTCGGGAGTGAGAGTTGGGGTGCTTCCTGATGAACGGGGCCGAAAGAAGACCAGTGGACAGCAGGGCCTCAGCCCAGGCGAGGGGGTCGTAATTAGGACCAAGTGCAAATCAGCAGCTCAGAGGTTGGGGGTTGAGCACTTCATTGCTCTCCCATCAGTGGTGGAGGCGGATCGGAGCCTGGCCCATTGGCCCGCTCTCCCCTGAGATTCTGTTGAGTTTCCTGAGCTTCACTTCAGCGTGTGTGTGTGTGTGTGTGTGTGTGTGTGGCACTGAGGTGATGACAATCTGGGGGCTGGATAGCTGGCCGTGTGCAGAGACAAGCAAAGGAGACCCGTCTGCACATTGAGAGGAATGAAACACAAGAGGAAAGAGAAGCAGAGGTGACAAGGCAGAGAGTCCCGGGCCCCTGGCGGCTTCGCAGCCCTTGTCCCTGCGTTCCGGGGCACAGCGATGCAACCTGCAGAAACGTCCTCTGGGGTTCCTCGTCTCCGCCACGAAACTTCTGCCTTTTGGTTTGCTGTGTCCTCTGCTTCCCTTTTCTGTGTCGGGCTCTTCCTATATCTACAAGCGGTTCAAGATTGCTCGTTTACAAACCTTACCTGCAAAGATTTTAACCCGCTGGGGCTGGGATGCAACCATTTTAAAGCTGATGAAAGATACAGAGGCTTGGCACCTGCTGGTCTTAGAGGCATGCGAACTGTAGTTTCCTTCGGGTTTTTTGTTCAGTTCGGTGAACACTGATCAGACACCCACCATGTTCCAGTTACTGCACTGGGTTTCAAGGACTGCTATTTTCATTTTACTGGGGAAATAGATTATTATATGTCGGCACTAAGTGTTCCACTGGTGTGATCGACTGAGGTGAGCTCTGTTCCCAGAAGTTAGCAAAGTCAGCTGTGGGAGCAGAGCTGCTTAAACACTTTCACTTTATAATCCGATTGTCCACCAAGAAACTGCGTTACGTGTACTTAACTCCTGCAAGAAATACCTCTATGAGGTTTGGGTATAATGATATAGAAGCCTTTAGAGTAGGCAGAGACATGATTACTTACCTACTATTTTTAACTTTTGCAAAGTTATAATCAGCAATATTTACCTCATGTTCTCTGAGTTGCATATTTGGGGCCCGTGAAATGCATTTATTCTATAATAAAATGCTAAGGAAACTTTATATTTGCAGATGAATTTGACCTTTTCCTTTTTCAAAACAATAAGAAATGTGTAACTTGTATTTTTCCTTCTGCTGTTTTCTTCTCATTTCTAGGAGATTCATTGCCAAATTGGACATTTCATTCATATTTTTTCACTTGACTCATCAGTGACATGTTTACCTGCCTTTTCTTCTCATTGGCTCTTTATCTGTCTTTCATTGCTATAGCTTTAATTTGGGGTGCATGTGTGTGTGTGAGGGGTGGGGAGAGAGAGACGGGGAGATTAATATAAACTGCTTCAAGCCATGTTTTAGAGTAGATAAGGAATAAATCTGAAGAGGGATCTGCGAAGTGCCCGCTGCGTGCTAAGAAGCTGCTTTGTCTAGAGTCCTCACCTTTCAGGTGGAGCTATGTCTTACCTTTGAACTGAAGCTCTCCATCACAATGTCAAATGAAAGATGGAGTTCACACATCACTGCACGGGGTTTTTATAAAAATATTCATGCAATTGTTATCCAGTTGTGTCCTCAAATTGGAAAAATAACTATAAAGCTAAAAATGTAATATCTGAAGATTTCGCTGAGGATTTTCCCTGAATGAAACCCACATGTCTTATTCCTACATGATAGCCGTGGCCCTAGAATTCATATCCTATAACTTACAATATTTATTCATCTTTCATCTGAAAATCTTTGGTAAGGCAAATTATGACATTCATATCAGCTGAAAAGCCTTTGTATTGTATTTAAACCCTAAATGGAAGATCCAAGTTCAGATGGAAACTTTTGTGACTAAAAGAGAAAATGATTCATTTTAATTTTTTTAATGGCATTTGATCCAGCATTGATAATATTCTACAACTGTAACATTTACCTCGGCTACACACATATTTGAATACATTAAAACTGACAGCAGGTTTTCAGTTGCTTCACAAGATGTTGAAATTGGGGGGTACTTTATTTCTAGGAAATATAACACATTATAAGAATATTGAATATTATTTGGGTGTAGGCTTTCTGTCGATTCACAATCATGGCTGCGTTGCAGAGTTTAAGTGTATAAACATAAAGTAAATAGGCTTTAAAACCTTATGGGAGAAAAACATTGCTTTTTCAATATTGAATGTTGTAAGAGTTTGAATCAGCCATTGGGATTTTCATTTTAATATTAAAGGTATTTTTAATAAGGATTTGTCACTTTGATTTTATATATTAAAAAAGCAATTACTTATACATAACAATTACTTTTCTATATGATAAATATATTTTACTTTGGAGGGGAATATTAGTAATTTGGGAGCCTGCAATGTTGTCATTGGCTTATAATCGTTTTATTTCTTACTATACTTCAGGGTAAGTGTTGTTTATCTGTTTTTCATAGAGAAGGAATTGCAGGGTCAGACAGTTCAAATTTTTGGCTCAGTGTTGCACAGCTTACTAACATTCAAACCAGATCAGTTCATTCCAGAATCTTGTCCTGGCTGGCGTGGCTCCATGGGTTGCGCGCCGGCCCGCAAACTGAAAGGTCACCAGTTCCCTATCCAGTCAGGGCACGTGCATGGGTTGCAGGACAGATCTCTGGTTGGGGGCATGTGAGAGGCAGCCAGCTGATGTTTCTCTCTCACATGGATATTTCTCCCCTTCTCTTCCTCCCTCCCTTCCCCTCTCTCTGGAAATAAAGAAGCAAAATCTTTAAAAATATAAAAAAGAATATGTGTCCCTTTCCCGCACCACGACGGGTTCCCCCATAAGTGCCTCGTCCCACGCGCCTGTTGGCTCAGCGTGACAAACGGACATAGAGCAATCTGCGGGGACTCTGAGCATGGGGCCCCTTGCATTTGTCCCCTAACAGCCCCCCCCGGACGGAGCTCTAGCGCACTTGCCAGAAAGACCCAAGCTGTTGTGTCCGTTTTACCTCTGAGCACTCGCACGGCTTTGAGGCAACAGCTGCGGTTTCTTCACTGCCGATATCTGGAGGTTAGACCGTCCGATCCCCACGCTTCCTTTCCGTACAAGCTCTGTGTTTCAGAGAGCTCAGGAGCGGCGAGTGCGGAAAAGGATTACTGGAAGAGAATACAGTAGACTAGACTAGTCACAAGGTGGCTAGGCTGATATAGAATCCGTGGAAATCTTACTGTATTTTCTTTCTTTAGCCAATTCCATCTGTGCCTACGGCTGTAATCATGAACCCTCTGCACCCTGCCACATGTATATCTCTGGTGCCGGTCTTTTCTCTGAACTCCGGTATGTTAAACTCCTTATGCAGTGTTTCCCCTTGGCTGTTCCAAAGGCACCTCCAGCTCAACGTGTCTAAAATTAAATTCATAGTCGTCTTCTCAGTCCCTTCCCTATTTCCCGTCTCAGGAAAGATGGCACTTGCCAGAGATGCCAGAGTCACCATGACCTCTCTTCCTATAGCCCTTTTTTCTCTTGGCAATTTCATCAACAAATCTCACCAGTTTTTCCTCCAAAGCCGCCATCAAATCATTAGGCGTTCGACCACCTGCTCTTGCACCGTGCCAGTCCACGATATCATCCCCGCTCACCTGAACTGTCACGTTGACTCCTAACTGGTCTCCATGCCCCCTCAGCCCTTGGCTCTCTCTTCCCCGTGGGGCAGCCGCATGGGTGTTTTCCAGTTGCAAATCTAATCCATTGAAAATATTTTCTCAGGTGAGCATTAAGACCAAAATCTTTAACAAGACTCCCTGCCTGACTCTCACCCCAGCCTCATAGCACCTGCCCCCTTGCTTAATTGGTGGCGGCCACAGAGGCCACTCCCCCTTCTGACACTTCGCTGCGCCCCCGTCACCACGGATGCTTTCCGCCACTGCTCTGCTTCCTCTGTTCTCGATGCTTCCGCGCCTTTTCCCCTTGGCTCGGCTGAGACGTGCGCATCTCAGGTCCATCCCACTTTCCTTTCTTGAATACACTCATCAAATGGCATTTTTTTTTCTTTCAAAGTACTTTATTCCCTTTTGTAGTTATAAACTCACTAGTGGTGCTAATTGATGAGTGTCGCCAATTGATGAGTGTCGCCTTTCAGGCTGTACTGTAAACTATAAGAAGACTCCATATGCTCACTTTGGTAACACCAGCGCTAAAAACAGTGTCTTAACAGAGGAGCTGTTCATTCAATATTTGTTAAACGGGTAAATAATAATTGCAATTTTAGAGGAATATTTGCGTTGCTCTGGACTGTGAAAGTAGTGATCCTGTGGCTTTGTCGATGCACAGAAATATCTGGATTTTTATAAACCTTCTGTCAAAAAAACATGTTCGTCCTTTAAATTGTGTTCAAGTAAAAAAAAAAATTCTCTTTTAATGACATTTAAAGGCATTATTCATAATCTATGTCACACGACCTGCCTAGGAAGTTTGTTGATTCAAAAGCAAGGATGTGAGCTCTCTTTTGGAGTTGTGCGTGCAGTGGGATGGCTGAAGGACGGAAGCCGGACCCCTAGGGGATGGAGTGCTTAGGGGTGAGCAGATGAATACATGTTTTATGCGTGCTTGCTCTTAGGGTCCTGGGCCGCAAGATTGTTGGCTAAGGTCACTTGGAGCAGCAAGGGGGTAAGTTCAAGGTGAACCACCAAGACCTCATGTGAGTGACGGGAAACCACACTGTTCTGTGTCTGCGGAGCTAGTGCTCAGTAGGTAGTGACCCCAGTGGTTTTCTCTGAATCATGACTAAGAGAACCAATCAGCACATGAAGTCTGAACTCTTTACTGCTCTGCATTGTTCAAGACGGATCGTGTCCTGTGCACTATAGATCAGTGCGAGGGGGAAGCGGTCACTGTGTTCGTTACGTACAAGCTTAAACCCAGTGCTTACCCAAACCGCCGGGAGTATCCCTAGAAATACCTACCACCGCCACCACACTCCCTGCAAGTTAACTGAAAATGAAATAAGTTTACTGGCACGACACTCCATGATTCATCGGGGCATTTGGATGTTCTCATATTCTGGACATGCAGTTTTTCAATTATTCTAGATCACAGTGAAATAAGCCTCACCTAGTGAATGTGCTTCATTGCCTTCAGTGGGCTGACCGGGAAACCACTGTGTTTCCAATGTAAGCCACAGCGGGAAATAAACCAGAAATCTCTTTTCAGTTCTCTGTAAATGGTGTAGGTTTTCATTAAAATTGAATCGTCCCATGCTTGTGAAACAGCCCGCTGAGATCACAAAAGGACTGCCTGTGGCAGCTCTCAAATCAAATGGGCTATTTAACATGTTTGAAGGCCACTGGTTCTCCGGATCCTAACGAGCTGGAGCCTGCTCCAGATCACTAAGCACCGTTAACAGGAGAGAAACAGAAATTGGTGGGGAGTCCTAGTCAGCCATCCTCGTGTTTCCTAGGTTTGGGTTTTCTTGTCTTTTATTAACTCGCGATGGTTCTCTATCATGAGAACGTTGGTGATTAAGGAGTTGAATCTCTTTGCTACTTTGCTTTTGCAGCTTCAAACTATTCCTCCCCTAAATTGGTCCTTGGGTAGGAAGAGCAGAATTTGTTGTGGTCTCTCTGATGCCTTGTTTTCAGCCATAGGAAAATTGAGCAGTATATGTGAGCTTAAAAATCAACTTGCCTTTAATGTAACAATTTAAATGGGCCCTGCTCTTGTCCTTTATTCCTCTAAGAGATGATCTTCGTAGGCTTAATCTTACCCTGTGGGTAGCTGCACCGATAAGAAGGAAAGGGGCAAGCTTGGTGATATGAACTGGGCCAGTGCAAGTTTTAATAGGTTCATATTTTGCATCCAGATGCCTTTGAGAGCAGCTTTCAAGATGCCTTATGTGACTGAAACCTGATTATATTTGGAGTCAATTTTAAGACAATAAGAATAAATAAGGTGGAACATTTTCTTCCCTTGGAGACTCTAAAACTAGGTAATTCTAAGATGCTTCTGTGAGTCTAAGATTCTTCTTTCTGAAGCTGACATCTTAAATATCTTTTCCCTCTCCTATTGGAATGGCTATCATGGGTTTTATAGAAATTCAGAGACATAAATTTCTTTTGAAAACAATTCTGAACTATTTTGGCAGAAATATGTTTATAATATTTTGTTTTTATAATATCCCAAAGAAAATTCAAGAACGCAAAAGGGAAATTTATGAGCAGTAAATAGGAAAAAAATACCTTAAATATATTGCTAGTTTCTAAAGTTCACTTCTGAAAAAAAATAAATTCTTGGAAAAAACAAGAACCGTTAACTAGATCTGCAAGAGACATGAATGTTTGGGGAAAAAAAAAAGAGAGAGAGAGAGACCTTGTCTTTGTCATCTTCTTGACACACCTCTCTGATAAAGTGACAAGTAAACTTTGTTGACTGCACAGTCAACAAAACTGGGGAGCAGGAGGAGGCGCTGAACCGTCACATAATCAAATAGATATTTAAATTGTCTCTGCTGTGAAAGATTGCTCACCCCCCTTGGTTGTCATTCTTTCCTTGTTGTAAAATAGCATCGTGAAGTGATTAGAAATACTAGTGAGGAATCCTCATCTCAGCCACTTGGACTCTCTGGCCTAGATTCTAGATAGTTATCTTTCTAATAGCTAAATGCTCCCGAGAAATGATAAGGTTGGCTGTTTATTGGGCACTCGCTGTATTTATAGGGGAATAATTTATTTTAAAATGTGGCTGGGGGGATCAATTTGATATGACTCAGATGAAAAGCAAGCTCTTAACTCATTGTATTTTCACTAGAATGTTAGAAGACATGGCAGAAATTCAGGAAAATTCTAATGCTTTGATTTTAGCCTTAGCTTTCTTTACAGCCATGCAGACCATAGGCCCAGAAAGTGTTTTCTCCTTCAGGGAAACTGCAGACAGTGGTACCGCTTCCTGCCATGCTTCTAAGCATCTGAATCTGCTATTTTATATGTTAAGTAAATCTAATTTGGATTGGAGTTGATTTTTGCCCTGCAAATAATTCCATTCCAGAGAGGAAAAATTCTGTCCAAAAATATAAATATTTCTATCAGATAAGAGTCCCCTCTGACTGCCCACTGGGTCGGCATGTTTGGAATGGTTCTGTTATCCTACCTTTCACTCAGAACACTGCAGCTTATCCCTGTGACGTCTGTGCTGGAGGAAAGACTCCTCCCAACGCAACTGGATCATTTTATTGTCGTAGGACCAACAGCTGTAAATAAATCTCTGAAGTGAATTGTTCTACCTAACAATATGAACAGAACTCAAGAGTCAATCATTAACAGCAGGCCAAAATACATAATTAACTGGACAAATGTCACTGTACCTACAGAAGACTGGATTTCCATCTCTAGGGAGCTCTCTGGAAGAGACTTCAAGAGGCTCGAGGATGAACTTCCAAGTTCTCTCATTCCCACCTGGAAATCTGACAGGATCCACAGTTAACTACAGGGTGAGAGCATAAAGACACCGTCAAGGCCCCATAAAGAAATATGGAGCCTCGTTAATATTGTGACTTCTTTTTTGGACTTTGGGAAAGGGGCCATCCATGTACTTTATGTAGAATTTCCAAAAACCATTACCGTATTTCTGCAAAAATGCTGTCCATGGCTGTGCTGGGAGTTGGGACTAGTTTGGCATGGTTAGGCAACAATAATATCAGAAAATAGTGCAGTCCTAAACAAACAACTTTCTGGAAGTCTGGGAAACCCCAGCTGGTGTTGAGTTTTATCTTAGCATTTAAATGATATTTTTGTAGGCATCTAAACTCCTGAGATGGACAGATGATGCCAAATTGTATTAAAAAGTGAGAATCTAAGCCAAGAGAGAAAAAAAAATTCAAAGATGAAGACACCAGGATATGTGAAAGTCCCAAAAGTTATCAAGAAAGATAAATTCAGCCACATAGCAAGTAATACATTTATAAAAAATGACACAAAGCTGGGTTTTGGGAGTCCAGGTCCAGCACTAATAGCTGAGACCCGTGAAAGGAACCGGAGAGTCACCAGTGGTCTAGTCCCTGAAGTCACTGCGCTATTGTGCTCATTAATCAAGACCATATGACGTGTCAAGTAACGTGTGAAGTATTACATGGGAGGAAATTGTGTAGAAATAGAAAACTGTCCTACCCTTATTTAAAACCAAATGAATATAAACTTGTCAGAATTAGAACCATCTCATGCTTTTTTTTTTTTTTTTAATCCAACTTCAAAGGCCACAGAGTTTGCAAATGTTCAGTAATGGGGCAGCCCTTGAAAAGGCCGCTGTGGGATGTAAAAAAGACAGTTTGTATAATCTAACTAATTAAAAGGTAGAACTCATTAGTGGTCATGTATTAAAAATATAAATACTACTTGCAAAGGCTTATATAACTAAAATAAATGCACAGGAGATGAAAGTAGAAAATAATGAAATATTTGGGTTCTGTTCTTATTTTTTGGTGTTGAAGTCACTGGGCAGTTCGGAATTTCTGTGTGGTGCAAAGAAAATGAGAAATAAATGGAACATTATTATAGTTATTACAAGGAATAGTATGACTTTTGTTAATACCTTAGGAGGCTGAGATCGGGCCCAGAGGTGGGCTCCTCTTCCCTACTGGGTAATGAATCTGTTGTTGCAAGACCAAGGAATGACCTGTGTTGGAGGCTCTGTAGCGCCTGACACCTGGTTTTCTTAGTAAGTTCTCAAAAGGTATTTGTTGGATTTCTGTAACGTTCATCAAACAGTAATCATCCCCCACATTTTCAAGGCGCCTTACAGCTTTTATCACTCTTTATTATGTCCTAGCTTTTATTCCTTCCCACAAACAACTAAACAGATCAAACTGAAATCTTCTCGGGAGATTAAGGGTTGTTCATTGTTCTTTTCGTATCTTACCATTTCACCGAAAGATCATTTCCTATTGATAATATCTTTGTTAAATAAATCACATTTTGACTCTCTTATAATTTCTTTATAGTTATAATGTCAGTACTCAGTAGGTTGTGCCATCAGGACAATTACTGAAAGAAGAAAATAATGAAAGTCAGAGGCAATTTTGCAAATTTATCCTGGGAGATTTAACTGATTCAAGCATATTAAATTTTCATTTTGTAGTAATCTACTATGGAAATTGTTTCTCACAGTTGTTGACTTTTTAAAAAAGCAATAGACTTGGAAAACTTAATTTTATTCATTGGTGAGTTATTGTCTAAAATCCTAGAAATGAGAGGCTGCTAAAGAAAAACCTCTTAAGGGGAAGCTTTACTTCTTAGAATTAAAACATTAACATTGGCTTCTTTTGAGATATCACAATTAACCCTAGACATAAAACTGACGTAGGATGGCACTAAAGTCTTCATTATCCCCAGGAATAAATGAATCTTGGTGACTGACTTGCTAGCTTGGATGTGTTTTTGTGAAATAATGAATTAGTGCACAGCATGTTGGAAGTGCACGTATAACTTATCATTTTGCACGGCCTTTGTGTCTGATGGCACCATCTGGTCTTCTCTTCACACCTCCCTGTCTCGGAACACATGTAGAAGGGCTTCCAATTTCCACTCCCCCACCCCAGTAATTCTAGGGTAGAGAAGTACCCCAACCTAACTCCTATCCCATCCTCATCCCAGGCCAGCTTGTATTAATTATTCCTGTCTTTGGATTTTCCTAGCACTGTGTTCTGCATGGGATTTGTTTTTCCTGACATTTGGTCCTCAGTGAACATGCGCTATGATTCTTACTGAAGGCTGCACACACCTGGAGAACGAGAGAACTTCCACATTTCGATTTGTATCCTCTGTAGTACACGGTGCCTGGCATGTAACAGGCACTCAGAGAATGTTAATGACTTCTTATAGGACAACTGATGTGCCAGCCATTCCGTCACACCCACGACCAATGCCTCCCCTCAGTTTATTGGCGGTGGAAAGAGCACACACCCCATCATCCGCCCTGTGTCGGCATCCAGCGCTGTAAGATGCTTTTATCTCAGCGGGGAGCACCAGGAAGATGACAGCTGTGCTTTGTGGCCTATTACTAGCTTAGATGAGTTTCAAGATTGAGTACCAGGAAATTGAGCATAATGTTCACATTTCTCCAGAATCCAAAAACACTCTCAGTTTTAGTTTTATTATTTACTTTAAACATTCATTTGCAAAGATATAGGCACCCCTGTATTCACTGCAGCATTATTCACAGTGGCCAAGGCATGAAACAACTGAAGTGTCCTTTGATGAAGGACTGGGTAACGGAGACGTGGTACACGTGCATCGGAATACCACCCAGCCGTAAGGAAAGATGAAGTGTGGCCAATTGCGACCACATGGATGGCCCTTGAGAGGATCACATGAAGCGAAATAAGTCTGTTGGAAAAAGCTGAGACCTATATGAGCTCACTCGTGTGGGATATAAAACTGAAACTCACAGACACAGACAACAGCATGGCAGTCATCAGGGGGAAGTGGGCAGAGGAGTAGGCTTAAGGGGACCAAATACATGCTGATGAACAATGATCTGACTTTGGGTGGTGGGCACACAATGCGATATATGGAACACGGATCATAGAAACGTACACTTGAAACCTATATAATCTTATTAACCAATGTCGCCCCAATAAATTTAATTTTTTTAGAAGTTGATTTTTAGAACATTGGGTATCTTCATATTCAAATGTAAATATTTTTGAAAGCCTACCTGAAATAGTGAAGAGAGTGTATCCAGGTGGTAAAGAAACGTGGCTTTTAGTCCCGTTTTTCATGTTGCAAAGAAAAACAATGGATGTTAAGTGGCAACCCAGGCCCTGAAGCCAACGTGAACTTGAGCGTGTTTGGGTCACAACAGTTACAGCTACTACTGGCATTTATTGAATGCTTACAATGTGCTGGGCATTTGACAAATATTAGCCCTTTAGGCACATTTTTTATGTATTAGTGTCCTTACAAAGATACATAAAGGAAAGCTCAGAGAAGTTAAATGACTTACCCTAGGTGATACTGTGAGTTAGCCGTAGAGTTGACATTTGAACCTAGGATAATCTAGATTCCATAAAATCATAAAAACACGCAGACCACTGAAATATTGTACATATGATATGTTATATAACAGAGGCATATGCACAACGTGATATATCATAATATGATTCTCTAAAATAATTTGAGTTCTCTGTCCTCCTTGTTTCATTCGGCATTTAGCTGGGAAAATACCTCTTTACAAAGAAATCAGTCTAGGAAGAAAGGTCTCAAGGTGACGTGCTCAGTTATCAAGTGGCGTTTTGTTTTTGAGACTTGACTACTTCCTAAGCCTCAATCCATTCACCTGAGTGCGCTGCTGCCGTACCCAGTGGGAGAGTGTCATGTTCATTTAGGACGCAGGAGCAGGCAAAGAAGCGAAGAGAGACAGCGTGCCGCCCTGTGCGGAAGGAGGACCACATGGTGGAAGGAAACAGACCAAAATTGGCACAAAATGAAACAGAACAATGGCGAGAGCGCTAAAGAAAGACCTGTGCAGACGGACCTCAGAGACAGACTGGGTCCCTTCCAGACCACCACAGTAAAGCGAGCTGCAATCTTTTTTGTTGCAAAGGGTCTTACCTGCAGTATGAGGGGGGATACAGCAACATCTGTGGAGCGCGACGGAGCCAAGCCCAGTAAAATGATGGGCAGGCCTCCCTGGGGACTCATCACGGCACCAAGTGTGCTGCACCAGCCTCTGTTTTTCCTTCCCTTCGTTCTGCCCCTTCCACTGGCTCTGAGCAGCGGACACAGGAACAAATGACCAAAGGCTCCCAGAACCTGGGCACGACCGCAGTTCCACAGCAGCACGTCCTTGACTTCCCTCCAAATGCCATGACTCTCCCATCCCATGACACTCATATGTGTTTGTGTTGTTCATCGCCACAGAACATATCTGTCTCCCAGTTAAGCCACTTTTTCCCCCTTTCCCTTATTCTTTGGTTCAGATTTCTACCAACTCATATTATTTGCATAACTCTTCATCCTGTTTCCAGGGAAACAGCTGTGCTTTCTGCGTAAATACCGATTTCGTCCTAACTCCCCTTTGTCGCATTTTGTTGGAAAGAAGGAATTTCGGTAGTTGTTTGTTTTTAAATTTCTTCTCTGAAATATCTTCTTATGGAAATCATGCACAAAATTATTTTTCTGAGCCAATCCCATTTCCCCCCGGTCAGTGGTGCTCTAGAGAAAAGGGCAGAGTTGATTTACTCCTTTGGGACCAGGAAGAGTCAGGAAGGAAAGTTATGAGGCTGTGTGTTCAGTTTTGTCTCTAGTCTGTGACGTGGGATAAACTTAGAACATGACTTCTCTCTATAGCTGGAGATTTGGGGAATTATTTACACAAGGTCAGATTTCACCACACGTACAAAAAAAAATGACAATTTTGAAAGCTTCACCCTTTTATTGGCAGCACTGGTGGTCGTCACTGAGCGAAATTCCCTGCGATGTGTGCTTCAGAGCATTTAATTCTCCTATGAAAGAACCCACTGTGCAAAGAATTATCAAGATATGAACAACCATCAGTGGATGTTAAGTGCAGAACAAAAT
This sequence comes from Mormoops blainvillei, assembly GCA_004026545.1. Classification (NCBI taxonomy): domain Eukaryota; kingdom Metazoa; phylum Chordata; class Mammalia; order Chiroptera; family Mormoopidae; genus Mormoops; species Mormoops blainvillei. The sequence continues at coordinate 97,654 of PVJD01004099.1, read as the reverse complement.
GGCCTTCCTTCAAACAGATACTGCGTACTCAAACTATACCTAAAAAAATAAACACTAAATCCAAAGATTACTTTAATGTTATTCGAGGTCTGCCGCTGGAAATTTCAATTTTAATAGTCATTCCAACCTGAACGTACAGTGAGAGTGCCTGTGTAGCAAATTTCAGATCGTCCGTTCCACCTTAGCTCAGTAAGGTGTCAAACCAGCGAGTGTTATAGCTGCAGTAAAGTGTCCAAATACGAGAGCAGAATTTCTCACTTGAGAGAATTAAGGAGGAATGTAAGACAGTCTGTTGCTAAATTGCTTGTGTCGGTGGGGGTTCAAAGAGGAGGGAAGCCAGGAAGGAGGCCTGGGGTGGTCAGGGAGGGACACATCAAGGGAAAGGAGGGCACCCTGGTAGATGCTCCATCTGCGAAACACGAAGCCCGAATCAAATAGATTCGTCCGTTCCACACGTCAGGGAGGCACAGCTCCCTCTCATAGCTCAATGCCCTCTTCGCAGTGTCCTCCAAATTGGCTGCCCGTGCACCGTATAATCTCAGGATGGTTTTGAGTGGTAAGCCATCACAAGTTGAAGCCCGAACATTGACAACTGCAGATGAATGTGAAGCAGGCTTTGGTGATGGACGTATCAATGCAAGAGTCAGTCCAGAAGACTCATGCAAAGCAATTGCAGTGATGACTCAAAATGTTTGGACAGCAAAGCTTGATGTAAATTTGATGTAAAGAATCATTGGCCACTGGTCACTTTCACCCCACAGGTAGCGGCATCTCAAAGTTACAAGCTAGTTTGGTAGCTTTTGGAAAGGGCAGTTTTCATGGCCCGTACATCTTTGTGAGATCATGTGCTTCTAGTGACCTTCGTCCCCCAGAACAAATTCTATTTTAGGAATCTTCCAGGGCCCAGCTGGGGAAGATACTGAGTATAGAGGGTTACAGAGGACTGGATTGCCTATAGAAGGCCCACTTTCTCTCTCTGTTCCTCTTATCAAAGACTTGTCAGTAAGGGGCTAATGAGTTATAGGTATGACGTGTTTGACCTTTAGAGCTTTTTGATACTAGACCTGTGTTCCTCTTAACCTAAGCCTTACAGAATCCAAACAGGGATTAAAAAAACAAGAGAGAAACTAGCATTTTCCTTAAAAATGTAAAGAATCCCCTTTGGGTGAAAGCAAGAAGGTTCCCTGTAATATTCAGCGTCCCTCTCCCTTTCTCCTTTTGGCAGCACTCAGACGTGCGAATCTCACTGAAGTCATTCCAGGCTAAAAACATTTATGACCGAATACCAGAAAGCTAAAAATAAGTATTCTCACCTCGCTCTGGAGGTCATTGACTATTTCTCTTAACCTCTCTGATCAGGTGGCTGTTTAGCAAGAGATGAATGTTAGCAGTTGCTGGCCGCCAATGCATGGGGGGGGTCATTGATTAATTAAAAAGAGCTACACTCAAAACGGCCCCTCAGGGGGAGGGATTGAGGGTGGGAGGTGGGGGTGGGTGGGGCTGGGGAAAGTGGTGGCGGGAAAATGTTGACAAAGGCAAACAAAAAACAAAGTGGACAGGGGGCGGCTGGGAGTAGTGTGGGAAATTAAGAAGCCAAAGAGCTGGTGTGTGCAGCCCATGGACATGGACGAAGAGGTGTGGGGATGATGAAATGGGGTGCAGGGTGGAGGGGATATGGGGGGAAAAATGGGACAACTGTAATAGCATAATCAATAAAATCTACCAAAAAAAACCCTCCACAAAAAACACTGTCCCTCAATACTAAGGAGTCTGGCTGGTTTCAGGGCTTAAAGAGATGTTGAAAATGCTGATGTAGCCAAAACTCCAAGGCCAGTATTGCCTTACACCAGTTAGTAGCTATCATATTTGATGGCTCTTTAAGATGGCACCCTTTTCTTGGCAGCATCTAGTTGAATTTGGGGGTGGGGCAGTAAGCACCTCGTCCTACTCTCAGTCCACGTGGTTTCACTGGGGCAACCTATTCCCCAGATCAAGAGTGTGGGGAAGGAACACGACTCAAGCTCGGAAAATCAGAGACACGTGGCTGGTACATCTGTGGGAACCACTGAGGAAGGACTTTCTCTTTTTGCCTGTTGTTCAGCTGGTAGGTAGAAACCTGAAGGAAAAATCTGTCTCCAAGTGACACGAGGGCAGAAGAGCCAGAACCATAAAGCGAAGTGAACTTTGGTCCTGAAAACAACCTTTGAGCACCTGGATCCAGCTGTGCCTGAAGGTTTTTGACTACTGAGATGATAAATCCCCACTTTACTTGTTAGCTTAACCAGGGCTTCTGGTAATGAGCTCTGAAATAGACATTTCTTTTCCTGGCCCCCAATCCTCACCTACTTCCAAGGGATTCTTTGCATCTGACACCAAACTTGGTTATTTTGACTTTTTCTCTTTGGATGAAAATTTCCTTTTAAAGTTGCATACTTTTATTTCTTTGGCTTGCAAAAGCAAAATAGAGACTCTTTTTTTCCCCTCTAAAATTAAAACAAGCTAAGATACAATGACAGTTAATCATCTATTTTTATCACTGAGGCCTATGACATAGACTTGACTTGCCACCATTGCAGCAATTCGATGAGGAAAGAGGGCATTTATAAAGGATGTTAAAGGGTGAATTAATTCCACAAGGTGTTGTCCATTAACTTTTTAATTATCTGATTGTAATTAGGTTTCTGTGGCGTGTTCTTCCTCCCAGATGCTAGAAACACTAAGAATAAGCCTGCGTAATGCCCACTCTTGTTCTCACTGTGATTTTTCAGATTCACTTCTTTCCAAAGGAGTTTCTCCACAATGTGGACCTCAAGATGTGACAGTTGTGTTTTATTTGTCCTCACATCCAGTGTCAGTGTCCTGTATGGAGTACGTGCTCAAAACTGTTTGCCAAACCAAACTAATTTGCCTGACTTTGTAGCCAAAGTGAGCGTTTGTTCAGAGGAAGCCAACGTTTTTGGCCAGGTGTCTATCTATAAATATTTTAATCTGAATAACCACCTTATCGTTACTTCCTGCTATTGCCCCAGTTTTATAGATTAAAAAAGAAAAAGACCAACAGAGATTAGCTTGTCAGGCTTACACAACTAGTAAATAATGGACACATATCTTTATTTCAAAATCTATGCTTTCTCTTCAATGCCATATTTAAAATAGCATGAGGGGGTCAGGCTAGAGTCTCATATATACATGACTTTCTATTGATGTTACACTTAAGTGATTTTCAAAGAAGGGTTATACGAGTAAAGACCTAGAGTTGAAGAAATGCCTACTCTGTGCTCATTTAGTGGAACTAAACACAACCACCACCACCAAAAAGATGCCTACTACTTTAAGTTCCTGTACGAGGTAGAAATAAATGCCTCCACTCCACGGCACTTGTCTGTCAGTGTATGGGTTCAGTGGAGGGGGTGACGGAGCATTTCTCAGTCCCTATGCTCCGCACAGGGGGTGCTGATACGGATATTGTGGGGAGAACAGCTCTGCTCTGTCCTCAAATACACTTGTGACATGAAGGGTTTTAACCAAGTAAAATTAGACTTTTTATTGGAACGCTAGTCTTAACATAGTAGTGTTCATTTTGCGTCTCCAAACCAGGACTCCATAATGCAGTGTTTCCCAAAGATATCCCCACACAAATGCCCTCTTACAGAGCATCTCACAACCTGAGTTGTCTAAGGAGGACCTTTTATGACATATTGCCTTTGTCTTCATAGGGGAGCAAAAAGAGTCACTGAGGAAAAAGTGAAGAGCATGTGTTTATTTTTCTTTTAAGAAACTGCTGAAAAAAAAATATTAGCAGCCTCAGGACACAATTCAGTAACTGCAGATTCTGGGGAAAACAGCTTTAGTTTTAGGTCATCTATTTTGATATTGCTCCCATATGAAATGCTCTAATTCTTCAAAACTATTAAATTCCATCAAGAGATTTAAGTAATTTGTGTCTCTTTTACCTCACTCTGATCAAATTTTTAACAGTAATCTAATGATGGTGAGAATTGTGAGGGAATAAGGCTAAGTCAAAACAAGGTGAAAGATCGAGGAACCTTGTGATTCTACAGTGTTGTCCTACTGGGTGTTTGAGATGAGGTCAGGACAGTGCGACAACGAAAAGCCACACACATTCAGCCGAGTGTACAGGTTTAATAGGTATTGGTTTAATAATGTTAGTTAAGACTATACACATATCGATGTCTTGGGATATATATTTATGAATACACAATTCTAAACACATGAATTCATCACTTTTTAGTAGAAGAGAGGAAGCCCTTTACAAGCATGCTGTTATCCACCGCGAAAGACTTCTTATAGAAGATAATTTTAAATAAGATTTTGAAAGATGGTGATGACACAGGCTGACATTTGTTTAATGAGTAAGGGAAGTGCTGCTGATTATTAAAATAAAATAAAAAAAGAAACTGAGCATTCCTAGAGTGGACGAATGGTCTCTGATTCTTGAGTGTTCAGACATAGGCAAGTGTGGGGCGTGGAACAAGGTACACCTCACAGGTGGTACAGACGCAGCCTTAGACAGAGAGCAGCAGCTCGGTGTGGCAGCTTTAGAGGTAACAGAGGGACCTCGGGTGACGGTCTGGGTGAGCGGGAAGTGCACGAAGGTCTAATTCAGGGGGATGGAATGACCCCACCGCAGTGCTGCTCTGCTTTCCCCCGGCTTCCCAAGCCGTCACCGGCCTAGTTTGTCACTCGGCACCTCGCTCAGGCATCACTTGCTCTAAAACGCCTTCTCCTGGCCTGTCTCCTACCCTACCCAGCCATACCTGATGGAATTGCTTTTCTCTATATTCCCGTGGCATCCTATTTATGTCTCTGTATCAGCACCTATTCGGGTGGATGAAGACTTTTAGAGGCCCTGTGTATTGGGAGGACAAGGCTGTTGCATAACCCTACATGTGATCAAAATAAAAATGATATTAAATGGTAATATAAGTTTAAGGAAGTCCACAAAACTCTGAATTTTTCCACGGGTGCTTGTTTGGTTTCTTTTTCATATCAACTATATCAGACTTTTAAAAAACATTTTCTCCATGTCTTTAGTATCCTGCTATTCTGACGTTCTAACTCTGAGTTTAGTGTTCCTACTGGATAATGCTTTTTTACTTAAATGACTCATTTGTGTGTTTATTTAAACCAATATACAGTGAGCTCGTAAAAGGATAGAGATTATGACTCATTCATCATGGTATTGCAAGAGTTTGTCAATAAATACCTTTCCAAGCAAAGACATAAGAGGGTTAGGCAGACAGTCAGAAGTGAATAAAGGGTTCAGTATCAGGGTTAGAAAAGCAGAGAGTGTGAGTTAATGTTGAGCCTTAAAGTGTTAGAACGTTATTCCTTAAATTCTTACTAGTCTCCACCCCCAAAGCAGGCAAGTATTGGTTCTAGAAACCAAGATGCTAGAAATGAGGAAGAAAATATTGACATATTGATTGATCAATCATATTCTTTTCTCAGTCACATTTTTACATTTGTTTAACAGCAGCCTGCTGTCTGGCCAGCTAAGTGCTAAGGATGCAAAGGTTCCCACTGGCACACACACAGCCCGTATCGTATCAGAGGTCCCAGACTGATAGGGGATATAGTCGCACAAACAGCCCGGCTTGTTCAAAGCGACGTTTACAACCACTCCTCGTCGTAAATAGGTTGTCATCTGCTTTGACTGGTTGGCATTTGCATTATTAACATGTGTTAGCTGTTTTGAATATCGACCTTATTTTACAATAAATAGTTACAAGCAAAATACAGATTTCCATTTTGCGTGGGTCACTCTAGCTCATGGGTGCAGCATGAAGCGTTCCTCAAAAGATTAAGAATAGTATTATCCATCGATCAAGCTATTCCATGGCTGGGTATTTATTAAAAAAAATACAAAAACTCTAATTTGGAAAGACACGTGTACCCGTATGTTCATTGCTGTATCATTTACAGTAGCCAAAATATGGGAATAGCCTAAGTGCCCACTGATGGATGAACGGATAGAGAGGATGTGCTATGTCACAAAAAGCAACTACTCAACTGTAAAAAAGAATGAAATCTTGCCAGTTGTGACAACATAGATGGACCTTGAGGGTATTATACGAAGTGAAATAAGACAGACAGAGAAAAAAGTACTATGTGATAGAACTCATATGTGGAATCTACAACAAAACAAAGCAAAACAAAACAAAAATCATAGATACAGAGAACAGACTGGTGTTTACCATAGGGGGAGGGGGTGCTGGTGGGCAAAATAGGCAAAAGGAGGAAACTGTATGGTGAAGGATGAACTAAACTTTTGGTGGTAATTACTTTGGTGGTAACGTAGTACATACAGATGCCAAATTATAATGTTGTACACCCAAAACTTATGTAATGTTCTATACGAATTTTAACTACAAAAATAGTTAAAGACCATCAGAGTACAAAGTACTGTCCAACAAATGTTTAAGATATATGAGACTTATCTTGAACTTTGGTAGGACTACTCGACTGTAGGGTAGAGCCAGGTGACAGAGTTCTCTCTGAAATGGGGAGACAGGTCCGTCAAGCCCAGTCCGCGAGTGATGCTTCAAATGCGTGGGGTTCAGGGATTGCTGCATCTTAACACCTCTTTTATATAACCAAACACACCCTTTGTGCACCACTCATTTCACAAACAAAAATCATTTCTAACCTTGCTATCTAATTCAGCACTCCGAGAAACACTGTGATAATGTATGTGAAGCCACCCCTGCAATTCGGGTCCCCGATTTAGCGCCAAATGTTAGCTCTCCATCCCAGGAGTGTGGATCCCTTCTCTGGATGCTGCAAATGCTCGCGCCACTTCTATTGAGATATCTTTATAGCCATCACTTTTCATCATTAGAGGAAGCCTAAAGGTCATGAGGAAAAGCTAGGCTGGAGGGAAAAATTTTAAAACCGTTAGAGTACAAGGAAATGGCAGAGCAGAGGCAAGGGAGCAAATACAATGTTCAGAGGACAGTGTGCAAAGGGAGAAGAGAAGGACCTGTGACCGAGCCTTGGGAGATGGCCACGTTGTGGATGTAGGCCGGGAAAGTGGATCCTGAAATCTTAGCACCCTGAGAAATGGGGGAGAAGCTAAGGGAATGCTAGGCTGCCCAGTCCCGGGGAGGCGAGTGCTGTAAGGAAGTGGGAGTAACCAACATCAGCTGTCCTCAAAAGAGGCTGTAAATTATGGTGAGATGCACCTTGTTGTGACATTTGTTGTGAATGTAGGCAAGAGCCGTTTCGGTGGCACGAGTGGGGTGGAAACGGGATCGCGGTGGGGTGAGGAGGAAGCCAAGATGAACCTGGGCAGATGGAGCCCAGATGCCAGCTCCTTCAGGAAGAGCGTTCGCCCTTCCTGAGTCAGCAAGTCTCAGGAAGGACCTTAGATTCTGTCTCCTTTGTCTCAAAATTGTCACATGAATCCGTCGCCACTTCCGACAATTTTTAAAGTAACTATCAAATACCTACTAACTGCCTGAGATTATTCAAAGATGGGCATAGTTTCTACAGTTTAGTTTACAGTTTCCTGGAAGAATGAGATAAATATACAGATAAGCTAACATAAGATCTAAGGATTTAAAACTTGTAAATTTAATTCTTGTACATGGATGGAACATAGGTCCTACAGCAAGATAGGTGAATAAGATTGTGAGAGCCTTCTAAATGCAGACTGTCTTCCCCACTTAACTGTGTGTGTTATTTATTCTCAGTCTGCCTCCTTTTTTCATATGTAAATAGGAGAAATGATACAAAGTACCTCAGAAGGTTTTTTGTAAGAATTAACTGGGGATTAATTTAAAATGGCATTTGGATTAATAACAAATATCCATAAATAGTAAGAATTTTGACTTAAACTGGTCCTGTTATTATAAATGAGAACTCGGAAACTCAAGGAATTTAAGGGACTTACCTAAGTATTTCATCTGGTTAAGATCAGAGCTGGGACCTGGACATGGAATAACTGGCTTCTTGTCTCCTGATCTTACCTACTTCCAATGAACCATGCTCCATCTACTTCATTGAAAATTTAGAGGAAACAATATGTACCCACTATCTATTACACAAAATTATCCATTTGGCTGATTCTCCACAATGAGCTTAAAAATCACTTCCTGTCTAGAACAATGTTAACTAAATTGGTAATGCCAGGAAAAAAAAACAACTCACTGTCTTGGATGGAAATTACTATAACTAGGTTAAAGGGTTACTTGGATCACAACGATGGTGTGCATATTGGTGTGAGCTAGGGAATCAACGGGGAGGCGGGGCCAAAAAGGTGTCTTCTTATTCTGAGCGGGCAGTAGGCAGGATAGTGTGCAAAAGAAAAATGGGGTCTAGTGAGTCGGATTGTCCTAATTTTAAATAAGTGCCTTTATGAACATGTTCATGCAATTTTAAAAATAATTGCCTTAAAAGAAATCACTGCCTTTTAAATAACTATTTAATAATAAGTGTTTGTCCTTTCCACATAAAGAAAGGAGAGGCAGGACTCCATAATTGAACCATTTCATGTGCTAAACTGAATGGCCTCTTGGACTGAATACAAAGCCGAGAGGGAGGAGTTTTGAATACTAATCCCACTGCTTTGTCTTCGCCAAATGGAGCCCCGAGAAGCCCAGGAGAGAATACAGGTCTCCCCAGCATTGCCTCCACAGAGGATTGCCTTCAATTTCATTTCGCTATTCAACCAATACTTATTGAGCACCTATTGTATGATAAACAGTATTCTTGGTGCTGAAGATAAAGTAGTAAATCTGACAGATGTGACCCCTGAATTCATGGGGGTTTGCATTCTACTTTAATACAGAGATGAAGAGAATAAAGACACAGTCAAGTCAGCAAATCAGATGCGCAGGCAGTGGTATGAAGGCGGGGCTTAACCGACGTGACGGGGTAGCCATGATGGGCTGCACTGGATGGAAGCTTCTGCTTTAGAGAGGAGGCCTGTGAGGAGGTGACACTTGAATTGAGATGAAAAATGAGAAAGACCCAGCCCCGCAAAATTCTACAGATAAGTCATTTCAGACAGCGGGGTGTGTGCAACGGTGTTAAAGAAGCCGTGAGCTTGTCTGATCGAAGATTAAAATGGAGCTCAGTGAGGCTGTTGTATTGACTGAGGTAGACAGTGGTGTGAGAAAGGATTCCAGAGGTGGGCGTGAGCCGTGTTATGTAGGTCAGGGGCTTGCAAACATCCTTCTGATACAGCTCATTATAAGAAGCATGTTTTGCATTTCAAACAAATACATAACCTCCCTATATACAATGAAAGATATTGCATAAAGTTGTCCGCTGATACATAGGAGGCATTATGGTATTTTGTATCCTGCTCAATTTTTTTTTAACTGTAGGGCATGATTTGCCAAGCTGATATTATGATTCATGGTTCATGATTTACTGGAGTGGGCTCTTACAGAACATAGTAACAAATTTTGAATTTTATTTCATTAGTAATGGACAGCTGCTGGAATGTTTTAAGGAGAGTACAGATTTAAGTTTTAAAAAGACTACTCTGCTTGCCTGCAAAAGCTGATGCAGGGAGACCAGTTAAGAAGAAGAGGTTGTTGACTTAGACAAAAGTGGGACGGCAGGGAGGCTGAGAAGTGCCTGGATGAATTTGACAGAGATGATTATTTGAATATGGGCAATAAAAAAAGGAGAAGAGTCAAGAATGACTCCTAGGTTTCGGACCAAGCAGCAGGTCGAACGTTGGCATCTGTAACGAATTTGTGGAATATTGGGAAAGTAGCAGCTCAGAGACTAGAGTTGAAAAGTTCTGTTTTTTTGACGTTATGTATTTGAACTGCCTATTAGACATGGAAGGAGAGCCAAGTAGCTGGTTGGGTCTGCAAACGAGGTGCTCAATGGGAAGGTTGGCGTTGGAGACAGCGGTGAAACCCATTACGGGCTCCATGAAAGTGTGTGTTTTCACCTAAAGAGACTAAGTAGGTGGAGGTGGAAAGAGGAATGAAGACAAAACCTTGGGAAATTTCAGCTCTGACAGATGAGAGGAGTTTGTCCACTTGTGCATTAGAGACTTTGCATTTTAGACAAAGTTTTCCCTCAGTATAACACACTCTGTCTCTTCTGCACACTGATCTCTCTCCATTTGCCAAAATATAACCAAACCACAGGTTAGCACTTCGTGGCACTTAATTTTGTTCAGAGATCATTTAGGAATCCTCAGTTTTATATATTCTCTTAATACCTTTATTGGAAGTCTAATGAGATCAGAGATGCTCTTCTACCTCTTTTTATTTCTGTCATATCCATAAATTTAATACATATTTATTGAGCATGAAAGCTATACATCATAGTCATCACTTCTGAGCACAGACGAGTAGATGCTTAATATATATGTTTTGCATCAAAAAGACTCCTAATTACAGTGAGCATCTGATTGCTAGGTAAGGTCCTGAAGGTAAAACTATTTAAATATATTCACAGTCAATCTTGAATTAATGGGCGGCCAAAGGGTACATTGTAATATAACTGGAAGTGGCTATATAGTTTGAGACAAAGAACAATGGAAATTTTATTTTTAAATTCCCAAAACTAACTTGATTACTTTTTTAAAAAATTATTTATTTATTTAATTTTAGAGAGTGGGGAAGGGAGGGAGAAAGAGAGGGAGAGAAACAAATGTCTGGTTGCCTCGAGTGCTCCCTACTGGGGACCTGGCCCACAACCCAGGCATGTGCCCTGACTGGGAATTGAACTGGCAACCCTTTGGTTCGCAGGCCAGCACTCAATCCACTGAGCCACACCAGCCAGGGCAACTTTATAACTTTCTTGCTCCCCAAGAAAAACCCTGGGAAAGTGTCCCCCTTCTCGGGTCATTCCAGGTAAATATTCACAAAAGCAAATGAAGCAGGTGTGTACAAGGCCACCCGGGGAGTCTCCTGTAGGTAACTAAGCCGGGGTCTGCTTGTCTTATAGGGTGTCTGTCTGTCCAGAATAACCCCACTAGAGATATTCAAGGTATCAGTTGAGATTCTGTTTTGTGGGACCAAGAAATGAGGAGGCAGATCTAAGAACAAGGAAGAGATACTCTTTTTGGTTGGTAAGTTCCCTTGGCCCGTTTTCTGACTTCTGTTGGACCACGTTGCTGTGAAGCATCAATCTTCACTTCATTTCTGAAAGTCTGAATATTTGCCCAGAGGGATTTGGCATTATTGTTTTATGGTAAGGGAGTTCTCTTTCCCAGTTCATATGCCTTCAGGAAGAAACAGTGTAAATTTCGAAACACCTGATATTTAGTCAAATAAGTATTGGTGTCTTTCACGTCAAGCAGAGGATGGTGAGAATTAGAGTGAAAAGATTTTGTTCTGGCAGAATTGATGACATTATTAGGCTCTATTGGAGCTCATCTGTCCCGCTGCTTTCTAGTCAATTTCAGAAATTAGTGTTCTATCAAAAAAAAAAAGCATTTACACTATGCAGTAAAATTCAATGTTTTAGAACCAATTCTCCTGAGAGAATTGCTTTGCATCAGGGGAGAGCTATGAATTTAATAGTTTTTTTCTGAGGAATTTCTAAGAATTAGATCAGGCTTACCACAGGATAAGGGAGTGAGGGAGGTGGAAGAGGGTAGAGGGAGGAAGAACGGGGATGGAGGGGGACTTGACTTGGGCTGGTGAGCACACAAAACCCTGTATAGGTGCTGGGTTATAGGGTTGCACACCTGAAACCTATATAATTTTATTAACCAATGTCACCCCAGTAAATTCAATGAAAAATTTTTAAAAAGTAATCAGATCCAGCTTATTGTGGGATTCCTAAGGCTAAATCATTTTGGCCAGTTTTGAAATAAAAAATGGTTTTCCAAACTTGACATGAGGCTTCGCGGGGAGGAGCAGTTTTATCATTTCTCTAAGTAGCGTCAAGGTAAGACGTGCGGCTTTCCATGGTGGGTATGACAAAGGATTTGGAGTAGGGTAGACTCTTATGTGGCGCCGTGTGTAGGCCGTGCTTATCATGCCGGTGAGCCTTGATATCATGCCACTGTCGTGCTGCCGCCGTCCCCGACTAGAAGCGGCTCGCCTGCCTTCCACACCTGGCTACTTTGGACTCATTCATGAAGATCCATCTCAAGTTTTTCTTCACCCGAAAACTCAAACCCTCTCCCCCCACCCTGTTGCTTTTCTCCTCCTCAGCGTCACTCGCTGAGCGCCCTTCCCTTGGGCCTCCGTAATAGACCACACGCACTTCTAGCGCTTACCATTTTATTTTTTAGTATTTCCATTTTCCCTCAGAAACGATGAAGTTTTCAAGGGCATTGACATCTCTTTCTCATATTTGTGTCCTCGGCATCTCCATCGGGTCCTGGTACATGTTAGGCTCCTGGGGAATGTTGAACAGATTTGAACCAGCTGCTCATGCTCACTGTGTTTGAAATGTTTGTGGATGGTGTTCACATCCCTGGAGAAGCTTCTTGAGGATTCCCGGAGGAGGTCATGGGGGAGCCACACAGGGTGGGCCGAGAGTGGCCGTGAGGGACGTAGAGGCCGGGTTTGAGGAGTGACCTGCACTTAATATTTGTGTGGTTGCAGGTGAGTTGTTTAACCTCTCCAAGCCTCCTCGTCTGCAAAGGGAGCTAGGAGTGACAGTGCCTACTGGGAAGGGAATTACGGGAATGAATAAGAGGACAGGGCTTAGTGTGGTGTCGGAGTGAACCCTCAATAACAGATGGCAGCCGTTACCTGTTATTTAACAAGCTAGGGCATGCATCTTGGTTCTCTCATGTTTTCTGTAACTTAGAAAATCTATTTAGCTTTGTAGTTAATTTCTCTCATCCATAGGAGCTTTTTAAATAGTCAAATCGATTGCCTAGTTAAGCAAGAGACGAGGGAGTGGAGGGGAGGAAGAAAATAGGAGGAGGGAAGAGAGACGGGGCGGGGGACAAAGAGGCAGAGACAGGGACAGAGAGACAAAAAGAGACCAGCAGAGACAGAGACAGACACATACAAACAGAAAGAAACTGTAATTAGAAAATAAACCTTTTTAAAAAGTCAGATGACAAATTGCTATCTTTCCTCATGTATTGTGCCAGTGAGATTTAGGGTAGCGTATTAAGAGAAGCAGCATTCACTGAAAATCATTTCCTGTTCAATTTTCCATGAACACAGGTATGACTGCATTATTTAGGGCCAGCTGTAACAGCAAAGGCCCTAAACGGTAGTGTCTCAACACAAGAGACGTTTACTGCATTACGTCAACTCTAAAGCAGGGGTTTCTGGTCAGCAGTCAGCCCTCCTCCAAGTGGTGATTCATGGGTCCCACGTCCTCCGTCCCTTGGCTCTGCCGTCGTCACCAGGTGTCTTCCAAGGTTTCTGGCTTGTTTACTCGGAGCGCAAAAGGGAACGACCATGGAGTTTCATGCGATGGAGGTTTTCCCGGCCACGCCTAGAAAGCAGCACATACTGCCACCCCCACCCCCAGCAGCTGAAAGTCAGCTGTGCTCCACAACTAATGGCAAAGGATCGTGAGAAATCGTGTCTAGCTGCGAGCCAGGGAGAAAAAGAAGGAATGAGTTCAGCGATCAGCTCACCAATGTCTCCCGCCGTCTACTTTCTCGTTTCCAGGTGTCTGTTCATTTTTCTTCTTACACGTGGAACACACGACCCAATCCCTTGCGAGGCAACCGAAAACCCCCTTCTGCCCGCACGTCTAATGCAAAGCCTGGGATTCCTCTAACGCTGCACAGCCTTCCATCAGAACTAGACGCAGCTCTTGTGTGGTCTGTCTGTGAATAGAAAGGCCTGTTAGTTGTCCCGGCCCAGTGTTCACCAGCCAGGACGCACACACTGCACACTCCCGTTTGGAGGAGCGGAGAGCGGGAGGCATGCAGCGTTCCCTGCACAACAGCAAGTGCCCGTTCTCACCGGGTGGGTATCGGGAAAGCCCGACCTGAGACGTAGGAGCAGCTTGTTGACGAGCTCCCTCCTGACCTTCAGGTAGACGCCGTTGTCCGTTACTCGGTGTGGTTCCATCAGAGGCAGGCATTGTGGGCTATTCCCTCCCGCTCACAGCCTCCCTTTTATCCCTCACTTCCTGCTCGCACAGGTTTGGGGACCTGAGCATTACCTTAAGGTTCCGGCAGTCCGATGCTTCCAAAGGAAGGCCCGTAATGTCTGACGACATATTGCCCTCGAGAACCGAGGAGTGTCTGCTGTTTGTTCTTCCAGTGAGTTCCACATGCCATCCATTACACCCAGACTGTTTACTAAATATGTGTGTGAATGTGCTTTCTTGCTTCCTCGGCCCACTGCCTCCCTCAGCTGTGGACACGTGGCTTCGCAAAAGTGCCAGTGTGGGTGGGAAGGGAACAGCTTTCACCTGATCTTTGCTGCAGGGCTGAATCAGATCTTTCAATGGAAATACCCTCTTTTACTCAAATACATCTTTCAGTCTCATCTTTTGCTATTTGGTGTAGATAAGCCGTCTGCATTTCCCAGCCAGGCACTTAAATTCTAGCTTCATCTCGCGCTGCATGAGAACTGGCCGGTTCTTGCCTGAGACCACCTGTGTGTGTGCGCGTTGAGGGGGAAGATTTGCCAATGGCGGCCAATAATAGTAAAGACACAGTAAGAATCTAGTTCTCCCCATTCACTTCCCCAGAGCTACCGGCTCATTGAGCGTTTAGTTGGCCTTCTGCCTTATTGCGGGTGACAGGCTTACCTAGTGACACAGTTCTCCACCTTTTTGGCCTCCGACACATACCTTCCAGCCATGTACCTGACTCCTAGGCCAATGTCGGGCTTCTATTATAGCAACAGCCCATTTCCAGGTACCTGTAACCTAAACTGCTCTAATAAATAAACCCTCCAATCCTAGCTCATTAGTTGATTCATCGTAATAGAAGCATTTTTCTTATCCAGACGATGCCCAGCACAGCTGTCCGTAGTCATCTTTCTTTCCAGCTTGTACTTCAAGGGCTCAGGATTTTTCGTGTGCGTGGTTTTCCTTAAGGATGTGGCTTCCGTGATCACCGTGCTTGTCAGTGGACGGAAACAGAAAGAATGCCTGGAGGTTCTTACGTGGGAGGGTTTTATGATCTAGACTGAAAATGCCTGCTCACCTTCCATTGGCTACTTCCCAGCCACGTGGTCACAACCGCAAGGGAAGCTGGACACCCACGGGCTCTGTGTTCAGAATGATTTAGGTTGCCTGTCTCAACTACAGTGTACTCAGGCTAACCCTCGGACCCCGTCCCCGATTATCCACGTTTGTGAAATGAAGCAGTAAGTCACATATCACACAACAGGCTTCTTGGGGAAACTCTGTTCTTTGCTCAGATTGAACTGGGCGAGGACATTTTTTGGACTAAAAAGTATACAGTTATTTATAAGGACTTTAGAGTTAGAATTTTGATGTAACGAATATTACCAAATGTTCATTACACTGCCACACAAGCGCCCAACACGTACATCAAAGCTATTTTGTAGATGATGTTTCTCTGCCCTTCACAGCTACAGTGGCATAACTTATGAATCAAAGTCTTGCAGATTAAGAATTTATAGTATAAATGTCCAATAGCACATTTTTTTCTATTTTTCTTTTAGTGTTTTTTTTTAACTTTTTAATTGGACTCATTGGGGTGGCATTGGTTAATAAAATTATACAGGTTTCAGGTGCACAATTCTATACTACAGCCTTTTTCTTTTAATGTGCTGTCTACGTTTGGTCACCACTCCACATCTGTGTTTCTTTCAGTGTGCTTTATGATCCGCTCTTACTTTGGTATCACAAGTAACATAAGATTTATGTGTAATTTGTTCTTTATTTTCTAAGAATTTTAAAGACATACTATTTGACATAGATGAAAGTGAGTAATTGACCTCTTTGAATCATACATTGAGAGACTGGTTTGTACCCCCCAAAATGAGAGTCAGTCTTTAAAATGGTGTCTCTTTGGGCATTATTTTTTTTTATTCATTCACTTACCAAAAATCAGTTATTACACAATTACTAATAAGGCAATGGGCTGGGTAGTTTGAGGGGCATAACAGGAAATCAGGCACAATATGTCCTTTGAGAAGATAAATAAGTAACTCACACCTGTATCACAATGTGGAATAATGCACTTTTCCACTGAAAACTTGAGCTTACGGAGGAAAAGGAAGATCTCATTGCAGGGACGGAGAGCAGGACCATCAGGGAGGCATTCGGGGGAAATGGTATTTCAGCCAGAATTGTGAAGAAAGTTCACACCAAAATAGTTAATTCCTGGAAAGGATTTCGAATAGTGATACAGGGTAAGTATTCAGTGAATGTCAGTTACAAGATGATTACAGTGACGGCGATGACAGCAATGACGGTGATGATGATGATGATGATGATGATGATGGGGGCAGTAGGTGGTGGCCATGATTGTTGTGATGGTAACAGCGATGGTGGTGCTAATGAAGGTGCAGGTGTTGTGATGATGGCCTTGATGTTGGCGGCAGTGGTGCTCCTGGGGCTACTGGTGACAGCCGTGCTGATGACTGTGTGAGCTCATTTGGCTAAAACACTTAGGGAATGAGTTTAGCGCAACGTTAGAACTCTCAGTTACTGAGACGTCATTGAGAAAGCACGCTGCGTAATCATTTCGAGTGTATTTTGAGCTGTACCCCAGTTCTAAAATTTTCTCTAATCATCCTGACCAGAACTGATACTCTCTTTTCTAGACCCTTCTTTGAAATAATCTTAGAGGGCTTTTTTTTGCTGTTCATTTTGTTGTTTGTTTTCTTTTTAAATATCATCTCTCTGATCAAGTGCTGAAGATACAGGCACTATGGACATAACCAAAGAAGTTCTGCACCCCAGTTTCCTTCCATATTTTAATGAATTATCTTACCTGGAAATTCTAGGGGTGAACTTAGACATTCCCTGCACCTCTGCTCACCTCCCTTGACTTCAGAACCACACACTGCCTGATGCCAGAGCACTGTGACCCACCCTCACTCTTCCCGCTCCCTGCCTCCAAACACCACTTCAGAAAGAGGTGGTACCCTTCCTCATCCTACCCCAAACCTACAGCCCCTACTGTTCAGTGCTTTCTCTCATAAAAGAGGGTCCATTCTAACCTCAAGTACCTGTTAATAGTCAACTCAAGAAAAACTGGAGTTTAAAAGAAGGGAATAGGATGGTTGTCCCTAACCTCTTAAATGAGCATTGCTCCATGCTTTCTAAATCATTTTCTGTCAGTAACATAAATACGTGTGAACTGACCCATCATCGTGCCAGTTCGAATTATGTGCTCCTTGTCTCGTCTACTGACCACTAGTATATGGGCTCTCTTACTGCTCTATGTGGCCTCAATAAACTCTATCCAAAGGAATAAATTAGAACTCATTTTGCCACTCCATGCTTGACATGGCATAAAATCTCTATAAACATGCGCTAATTATAAAATGACTTGTGTTCTGCTATGTAACCAGCATGATTTTACAGCAAGAAGCCATAATGTTATGTGATATTTTTAAAATTATTTGTTTTTGTTGTCGTTGTTTGAGAGGAACCATAACTGTCTCATGACTCTGTCATCAAATGAACCTTGTTAGCTCTCATTTGCAGGAACAGGTACTAGAGCTTTGTCACATGCTGTTCCGTCACACGTTTCCAAACCTTCTGCTTTCTTCAGTGCTTGATACGTGAACAGATATTTTCTGCCTTCCCCTGCCTGGTGATACACGGTAGTTACTCCGGCAACTTCAATAAAGATCTAAAGATGCTTTTTTAAATTTATACAATGGGTTGACATTTTAAAGTCATCTGGGGAAATATAAGCATGTGAATGAGGATGATTTTTCACAAAGGTTCAGACCGAGCTAAGAAAATGACATTTTGACAACACTGAAGTTGTAGCCGAGGGTGACGTGACACAACGTTGGAATTGAAATCTCAATTTCATTTGTGTCCCTTTGCTTCCTTGCCATGCAAAAAGTGTAACAATGCGTTTATCCTTATCAGCAAACATCAAGTGCTGGGTGAAGTGTTTCCGGAGTCTCTCAATTACCAGTTCCTGGGACAAGCCTGTTAAGGTGACTCTGCCTGAGATAATTCCTTGGTCAAATAATTGAGGGATGCACTGTGTACTGTAGCGTCTTTTTTTTGGAGTTCACAATGTACCCTCGTATTTTTAAGGTTCTGAGAAGTTCTGTAGTAAGAATATCTTTTTTATATTTCCTAACCCGGCACTTCTGAGCACACTCGACAATGGTCTCCTCATCCCTTTTTGGTATGGGCAGCATCTGCCACAGTTTCGAATGCACTTTCGAAATGCACGCTCTCAACTCAGGGTTCCCAGACGGTTGGATATTATGAGCAGGTAAAATTAAATCATGTGTCGGGGCGCTGTCATAGAGTTGCTAACCCTATTTTACCAAATGGAAACATAAAAAGAAAACTGTAATCTGAAATTTTTCTGATTTATCAAAAGGAAGGGCATTTTATTACAAGTTTAGAATGGGCAATAGAAAATAATGAAACTTTAAAAAAACTCAATATATTTAACCTCGTGAAAATGTCCGTATATCATTTTTATTTTTCTCCATTTTGAGCCAATGAGAATTTCATCAGGAACATAGAATTCATGGCCACTGTTTTCGCCTAGGGAGCGTTCCTTCCTCTTTCTTTAGGCGTCAGAACTCCCACTTTTCTATAAGGAGAATTCATTCAGTGCGGTTTATTTGAGGGTATTGTGAGGAGCTCACCGTGCCCCTTGGTCAAAGGTGGGGGTGACTCGGGCTGGCCCACACGAGCCTGCCATCTCCAGATCACAGCTTTCCATCTTCGGTGCCGTGTGGAGAGGATCCTTCAAGGAGAAGCAGTTTTGAAAGATCACTGTGGCTGCTGTGTGTAGAATGGCTTTAGGAGAAGGGGTGGGGACCAGGAGACCCTGCAAGGGCGCCGGGTGCACCCCAGTAGAGAGGCGATGTCATTAGGTTAGTGCAGAGGAGATGAGAATGAGTCAGGTTCTGAAATTCTTTGACGGACAGAGCCAGTGGGGTTTGATTTGGGGAGTAGGGAGGCAAGGGCGAGATCAAGCCGACTCTAGGTTTGCATTTTCACAACAGGATGAAAGGCGTACTGTCTACTGAGAGATGTGTGTGCATTTTTAATAAATTACCTAGCTTGTGGAAAACTAGACCAATTTAAAATAAATTTATTCCAGTGCTCATGGGTACATCTATCAATCCATATCAAATGTACCTGCTGTCTCCACAGACCATGGCTGATGTAAAAGAGAAAAGAAACTCCCTCTAAGCCTCACAGTCCACTCAGTTTCACCGTTGCCCTGATAGAGAAGGAGGTGAAACACTGCTCCTAGTTTATTCCTTTAAATAAATCGCCAAACATCTGTGTGAAAGTGACAACCTTGGCGCTCAGTGCAATAGCTTAATCACACGCCCTCGGGCAAACCTGAAAGCTGTAATGTGTCGTACATCATTCGAGAAAGCCTGGAAGGGAGCTGCAGAGCCATGGCCAGTATAATGGAGGTTTTCTGTTGTTTGCGCCTCCCAGCTTCACGTATTGCCACAAACAATTACATTTAAAAAGGCGAAGACCACCGATGAGAAGAGAAATAAGATTAGGCTAATGTAGTCTTTTTGTCAGCTGCTGTTTGCATCAGCCCTGATGCACACAAGCAATTGTTTCTGCAAGTATATTTGTGTCTTAATGCTGTAAAACCAGGGAGTTTGGGGACAATCTGTCAGCAAGAGTACATTAGCCCCTTTAGGTAGAATTATTCAATTTAGCAGTAAATAGATCAGCTCACTGGGAAACCTGATGGTGAATAAGACCCTGGGATGCAAGGTAATGGAATAATCATGGTGTTTCTTGTTCAGATGTTGGAACATTCATCCTGAAGGCCTGGGATGTTAAATTTCTTGTCTTGCACACGCCGCTGCACCAGGAACATCCCACCCAAATGGCCGCAACTGGCTCGATAGCAGACTGTGGAAACTCATTTCCAAAATGTTTGACTTGCCTACAAAATTGCCTCACGCCACAGTTCCAAACCCTGTGTGATATATACTTACACTTTTTTAATAAAAAGCTAGCTTAGGGGGTTATACTTAAAAGGGATGAAAATAATTACATGGGTTTTTAAAACTTTGCACTGAAAATAAGTGTTGCTGTCTGTGCCTGAAGCTAAAAGGAATTGGGTGAAATCTATTTTGCTAGCTTGGTACTGTTTTGCATGGTAATTCTGTGTCAGTGAGAAAATGGTGGCTTGGTGCCACCTTGTAGAACATTATCCTCTCGTTTCTGCATCGATGCCTCCCCACTTGAGAACCTCGCCCTTCAGCTCTACTGAGCCACCCCCAGATATCTTAGCCCTTTGACTTCTCTGTGCCTCTTCAATCATGTTCTCCCTTATTCTGAAGAAAAACCTGTGGCTACAGCCCAACAGAGCAACCGATTTCTCCCACCTGCCCAGGTTGGCCAATCCCGTTGCCTGGAATATTCTTTCTCCCTCTCCCCACTTATCTAATTTCTAATTTCTTTACAATACAGATCATGTGTTGTATCCTTTGAAGCTCTGCTTGGCTGCCCCAGCTCATCCTGGATCGTAGTCAGATGGCACTGAACTCTAATTGTCATTTTATGATATGCCTTGTTAAGGATCTGTCCTGTCTCACTCCCCAGACCATCAGTGCCTCACATGCAGGAAAACTGCTGTTGACTTTTTTATAGCCTTTCGCTTGTTCCTTCCCATATTACCTATCCAAACTATTTTTATCCTCAACAAAACTAACCGTGTCTGTCTGGGTTCTCATTCTCACTGGTCTCCACCGCCTTTGTCTTCATGTTACCTGACTTTCAAGCATCTGTTGGCTGAAACATTTCCTTTAGTTGGACGCATGGGTACCACGTGCTCATTGCTGGCCTTGGTGGCATCCTCAGTCTTCATTCCTGGCTCCAGATCTAAGATTGACGTGACCCTGGAGGCATCGGGCTCGATGCTCTGCTACCCTTTTTTATTCTCTATCTACACAGCATCTCTAGCTGTGTAACAGGCGTAATATTGCGACACAAAGCTTTCTAGATGTGCAAATCGTATTTATTTCTACAAACTGAGTATGCGTTCCAAACTCTCTCCTACCAAACAGCTGAGACACTTTGATTTACTAAGGTGATTTCTTGGTCAAAGGGAGGATTGTTGCCATAGCCCCCTCGCCTAGAAGTCCCTCTCACTCACGGGATTCTTTCGAGTTTCTTCACATTACTCAACATCTGACATAATTTCATTCATGCAAAATTGCAATTGCCTGTCTCCCTCCCTGTAAGGCATGTGCCTCCTTGCTTGTTTGATTGTTAGAAACATAGTTGCTGCCCATACAGAGCTCACTATTCAAAAGGTAGAAGCAGACACTAAACAAACAACTGCTGTTTTAATTATTTACAAATTGCTGAGGGCTGTGAAGAAGTTAAAAATATGCGTTGTGTTAAAGACACAACTTGCCAATAACCATCTAGCACTGCCTCACTTAGAATGCAGGCCTACATTACCATGTCGCATTTACACTGCGTGCTGAAGAGGCAGCAGGAAGAATTTAGACCGCATTTCACCTGAGGGACTCGTCATTCCGCTGTGATTCAGTCTTAACACCAGCCCGCCCTCACTTCCGGAAAGTCAGTGCACTATCAATTATATTTATAGTATTGATTTTGTTAATTATCTGGTAGACATTTGGGCACTTGGGATATGTATTTCTCTTCAGTAGGTCCATCGGGTAACTGAGTTAATTGGAAAGGATCCCTGTGATAATAATTCTCTTCTTATGAACCGTAGTGTCCTCCATTCGAGGAAAAGCCCTGCCAATTTTCCGTTTTTATGCATACTTCATCTCTGCTCCTCCAGGCACAAAGGAAAAGGACAGTCTTCCTCCCACAAGTTTGGTTTGAGTGATTTTCAGTGAAGCGGAATGTGAACAGCTCCCTGCCACCACCCCGAGAGCCCTGGGCCCCCACGGGATTAAGAACATGAACTTGGTATTAGACTGCAGGTTCGAATCTCAGCTTTCCCACTGTGTGACTTGAGATGAATGCCCACACTTCTCTGTCTTACTTTTTTTTTTTTTTACTGTAAACCAGGGATAATAGTAGCATGTAAGGGATCATCGTGGGCATTAAAATGCCTAAGAGCTGTAAGGCCTTTGAATCGCTCACTGTTGCTGAACATTCCATCAGGGTCGCAAAACACTGTGTAGTTACTACTGCTGCCTGCTCACCACTGGTCTGCCCTCTCTCACCATAGTGTAGTTTCACGTTCTTTGAGAGCCCATGTCCTCGACTCTCTGTGGACATGTGAGTACTACATGACCTAAAGTACTTTCATTAGTTGTAATATGTTTTTCTACCAGAACATGGCCTTCTCTCTTTCCTGAGCATTTTAGACTTCCCATGGTACAGCCTCACACCAATGAGCTCCTGGGGCAAATTCCTGGGACTCAACAGAATCGATGCTATTGTAGCACTTGAAAGGTTCTCAAATCAGTGGCTCTTCACAAGAGTTTATCAAAAATTGAAGTGGGTAGAAATTAGCGTTTTACGTTGTAATCAGCAGCCAGCGGTGTGCTTTCTGTTCAAAAGCTGTGCCTATGCCCAGAAGGGAAGCCAAAGTATTACGTCCAAGGAAATATTCTGAAAATGAACTGCAGACCTTGGAAATTGCTGCTGGAATGGCGCACCGCCTTTGCGTCCCTTTGGAGATAGAATGGCAGCGTCTCCTTGCCATCCCGTTTAGTCAGCTCTGTGCCCCACCCTGAGCCTGCGCGCTGAACCAGTGAGGAATGAAACAGAAAATCCTGCCCATCTCCCGAGATGAGGATTCCAAGCAGCCGCCGTGATGTGACAGAGGAGGAGGCCTGAGTATAAACCACTCACCGTTACTGGTGCAGGCGACATAGAACTTCTGGAGCCCAGACTGAAATCGGAGAAAGAAAATGAGACAGTGAACTGGTAGCTATGGTGACAGTACCAATAAGGGGCTCTTCCAACACTGCAAGTCTTTGTCAGCAGGTCTAATTAGACTGTAAAGGTTCACTGGATCACCCTTCTTTCTTAATGTCCCATTTATAGCAAAGAACCATTATTTGTATCCTCTCTATTCAAAGGAACGATTGAAAATTGCCTCTTACGATAAAATATAATGATCTGCTCTGGGGAAAAAAGTAAGTTGATCGTGTTTCCTTGAGTATCTAGCCCTGATGACTGTATCATAGGATCTATTATATTGGATAAGGAAATAAAAACACTTCCCCCTGTTTTTCTAGAATAATCTAGAACTTTACACAGAACTTTAAGAGTAACCCTTTGACCAAACGGATAGGTTGGCTCAGTGCAGCACCCGTATCCCACGTGGCCTGGATTACACACTGGATCCCACGTGGCCTGGACAGCATGTCATTCCCATTACAAGTTTGCCTTCTGTGCAAGCTATGGAACCCACTTTTCTCCGCGTGGGATCTAATATTTCAGTCAGGTGAAAACCTCCTCCTTCTGCAAGGCCATTCGAAATGCCTTTCCTAATCACCACAGCCCGGAATGATTTACTTCTCAAGATTTCCATAGTTTTTACCCCGACTCATATCCACAGCCACAGTAAAAGAATTAAAACATGATTTTAGCATCTTAATATCATGGCGCTTCCTGGAACATAAATATTCAAAGAACTTAATGAATAAACCAATGAATTAAGTAGTTTCGGTGTTCAGGAAATGACTGCACAGCCACATGGTTGGACAAGTCATTTCCGCTGTCTCCTGTGACATCATTTGGGCCACAGCCAGAATGACTGGGGAGAGCTGGCCGAAGTTTAGGTCTGTAGATAACTATAGACAAATACTAGAGAGTGCATCTAAGAGAGAGCCCGGTGAATTTAAAATCGATAAAGTGCTATGTGACCCGTTCATGTTTAAAACTTGATATTTAGGTACCATTGCATGCAAGGCTAATGTCATAAATGCGTTTAGATACCGTGCAGACAATGCCGTCTGATTGTTGGACAGTCTCGCGTTCCGTGTACCAAGGGATGGATGTAAGCATAGAGCACGCACTGAAGGAAATCATTTTGGTTTTCTGTCCGTGGTCCTGTTGTGTGGTCTAGACTTCACATTTAAAGACTTAAAACTCAAGAAGCATAGACAGTGGAAGACTGTGAAAGAAAAGAGAATTTCACAGAGAGAAGAAGCAGAACGTGTGTGGACTTGGCCGGGTGAATCTGAATGTGGCAGATAAGGCGTTTTCAGAACCGGCGTTTGAAGGCCTTTACCTGGAGCTAACCGCCCTTACCGTTTCTCAGGGAGGCGCCCGGATTCTGGCGAGGGGGTCTGGGAAGGGGGCTCTCTTTCCATCTCTCACTCCTTGGAATTTCACTGAGGGTAGGACTGAAGAAGGACAGTTAAAATAACAGGCTGAAAGTCCCCATTAATATGCTCACTCTCAAAAGTGACGTTACCTTGCTTTGTCCCACCTGCCATTATGTCTTTTACTAAAGTGATGTGGTAGAGACATTTTAATTATAGCGTTCGGTATTACTGTGAGGAACCGTAACACGGTAGGTAACGTCTTCGTTGTCCCATCTTAAGCTGAAAGCTTCTGAAATCCAGGGACCAGGGTCATTTCTTTGTGCTCTGCGTGTGTGGGAAGAGACTCATTTTTTTGAGCTGGATTGTCATTTCACAAGCAGGGAATAGCCAGTTGTCAGTCAGACATTCCGAGCTATGAAATGCAGAGGAATTTTCCTTTCAGATTCCTATCGCAGCTTTTAAAACTAACCACCGCAACACAAGAAGGGTGGGCAGAGTACACCCCTTTTTATTTCTGTGTAGGTGGATTGACTTCCCCATGAACCCCATTTCTATTCATGAATGAAGGGTCACGAATATGTAGTGGCTGTGTGGCTTAGTCTTGCCTATTACATATACCTAAATCCCTTCCCGCTTGCCCTGTCACTTCCTGCTGACTCGCTATCACGGGGGTGAAATTGCCCCCCAGGTCCCCTGTCCTTCTTTCCTCTTCTTGGGTGGCATTCTGGTGTCGGAGCATAGGTCACATGACATCATGTCGTCGCTAGACGGGCCTTGAACCACTTGCTGACTCCAGTCCGTGTTCGCCCCTCAGGCCCCTGCTGGCCTTCACCAAGGAGCCGTGCCCGCCGGTGTCTCCGGGTCACACTCATGCCCTGGCCGCATCCACAGTTTTCCAGCCTTGGTGCCGTCTGCGGTCTGTTCCCTGGGCACGACCACCATGACACATTCCCCTCCTCCTATCACCATCACTGCGTCTGGAGTCGCACGCCCTCCTTACAGGCCCCTCGTTCCACACTGCGGGGAACCCTCACAGGCAACGCAATTCTTAATTCTACCCTGGTGACATGCCCAGCGCTGAGGGGCCTCGCGAACTCTTGGGGTCTCTTTCACCTCTCACAGGCCGCCGTGGTCAAATTCACTGTTTCCCTACTGAGGCTGTCCCCCTTTGCTGCCGGCCATTCCGTGACTCTGGGCCCAGCCCAGGTGCTGCGCAGGGCGTGGCACAGGCGTCATTCTGCCTTTGGAGCCCCAAATCTATGTGGGTTATTCTGGAATGATGGCCTCTGCCCTTCTGTGCCAGTGAGCCGGTACTTTATGCTGAGTATCACAATCCAAGAACTCAAAAGATAAAAATCAGTAACAGTCTTGCCTGTTTTTGAGACTAACCCGAAAGGTGTAGCTCTCTGAGGGGGTATCCTCCCTCGGCTTTCTTTGAAAGGCTTTTTGCTTGAAACGAGATTTTCCTGCTCTATCACTAGAGCTGGGAATTCAGCTTTAGTTGAAATGTACATAGCTTTGGTTAGACACCAAAACAATCTGTGTGTTGATTGCACACGATTTATGAAAACCGTCTCATTATGCAGATTTACCAGGCACAGGGGCTACATCGTGTAGGAAGAAAGGCCAGCGCACTGTTTCTGATGAAAGGACCCAGCCTTTGATGGAGCTCGCCAGCTCTCCACAGGGGCCGCCCTGCCCACGGTCCCTGTTAGGACATCTAGTTGCTGAGAGCCCAGAGGGGACCCGTTGATACGCTCAGCAGGAAACTGGAGCAGTGGCCGAGAAAGACAGTAATCAAAAGTCACGAAACCACAAAGGGGCCGGTCTCATGAATGTTAACTGATACATGATGAATGCACCTCTAGAAGAGAAGTCAAGCTTCTGGCCTGTGAATTTTAATTGAATTTCCGCCTCTTGGCCTTCTCCTCTAGGGAGGAGAGCAGAATAAAATGTCCTGAAATGCAATCACAGTCTTGACGTGTGACAGAGTCAGCCGTTGTTCCCTTCGGGGTGCGGAACCTGCCACTGAGAGAGATCACAGAGCAGGACTCTTCATCCCTGTGAGACTTTCTCCTGACGTATTTAGGTTAACAACAGGAAAGCATGTTTTGTGCCTTAAATGTGTGTTTTGTTGCGGGTATTGATCTAAAGAAGGGTCCCAATTCTTTGGCTCTACAGCAGGCACCCAGACTGGTGGACTGTTACCACCGTCAGATACTCATTCATAGTCCCGACGGGGTAATCACTTCAGAGCAAAGTTCCCTCCGGATGCTCAAGCCCAGAGAGCCACACCAAAACTCCCGTCTCATTAATCTAGCCTTGACCCGAAATGTTACTCATTTACTCTCCTCATTTGCTAGGGTGGCCATAACAAGGTTCCACAGACTGGCTGGCTCAAACAGGAGAAATGTGTCCTCTCGCCATTCTGGAGGCTGAATGTCTGAGGTTAAGATGTGAGTAAGGACAGTTTCAGGCGAGGCCTCTTCCCTTGGCGTGGAGATGGACACCTCCCTGTGTCTTCAGGTGATCTCCCCTCTGCAAATATCTGCATCCTGATTTTCTCTTCTTATAAGGCCACCAGTCAGATTAGATTAGGGCCAAGCTTAATGATCTTATTTAACCTAAGCTGCATGTTTAAATACCCCATCTCCAAATACAGGCACATTCTCAGGTACTAAAAGTTAGGTCTTCAACATAGGAATTCAGAGACATAATTCAACCCGTAACATTCATAACTCTTCAGTTTTTTACTTTTATTTGACTCAATCCTTCCACTTTCCAACCATTCCGTGTTGCTGGCTCTGCTCGCAGCCACGTACAGTACGCCTTCCAACATGCCTGTTCAGCGACAAAGGTGACGGAGCTATCCACGTCCCATTTCTGGGTATACTGTCACATGTCAGTCTGTCCCCAGAGTGCCGGCTGATGCTGCCAGTTCTCAACTCAATAATGACTCAGGAAGACTGGGGATGACATCTTCTGTTGGAACCGCAGCCCCCAAAGCTATTCAGCGGTCTTAAACTCGGGCCACTGTAGGCTCCCTCACCATGGAGCCCAAAGGAACTTCTGTGCTCCCTTTGCTCTGCCTCTGATATTCCCAGACTTTTGTGCACAAAAACCCCATTGAGTCACTCAGGACTGAGTTATACTCCTCAGGTGGCTTCTACCCCACTGGCCAGTAATGGGGTCCTTTCCTCCATCCACAGTGTCCGTGAACAGCCATGTCCATATGGCAGCAACGGGGCACCCTAACACTCCCCGTTGGGGCCTAGGGGAGAGCCAGGACTTTCACATCACCTGGGGGCAACTGTCAGATTTTACCCCCCCATGACAGTGAAGAAGCAGCAACCCCTTCTAATCTTGAAGGAGCAGTGCCTGAGAAAGCCAGCAACGAGTTTATCGGGAACATAACAGACCCACATAAATATACTCAACTGATCTTTGACAAAGCAGCGAAGGCAATGCAGCGAGACGAGAACCGGCCTTCCAGCAAGTGGCACTGGAACAGCTGGACATGCACCTGCGAAAGAAAAATAATAAACCTAGACACAGACCTCAGATCCCCCACAAAAATTGGCGCAGAATGAATCACAGACCTGAACACAATGTAGGAGAAGACCTATGTGGCCGCTGGTGTGGCAACGGTTTTTTAGATACAACACCAAAGCCACGGCCAACAGAAGAAATAATTAACAAGCCGGACGTCACCAAAATTAAAACTTTCCGTTCTGTGAGTGATAATGTCAAGGGAATGAGAAGATAAGCCACAGACTAGGAGAAAATAATTGCAAAAGACACATCAGGGAAAGGACTGTTACCCAAAATACGCAAAGGATTCTTAAAATTCAACACTAAGAAACAGCCTGCTTAAAAATGAGCCAACGACTTTATCACACACATCACCAAGGAAGATGTACAGATGGCAAACGAGCATGCGAAAAGACGTGCCACATCATACGTCATTAGAGAGACACTAAGGGAAGCAACGAGATACCACTGCGCACCGGTTGGAATGGCCGAAATCCAGAGCCCTGCCAAGACCAAATGCCAGCGTGGATGTGATGCTGGTAGTAACGCAGGATGGTACAGCCTCTTCAGGAAACAGTCTGGTTGTTTTTCACAAAGCTAAGCTTACTCTTACTCTATAATCAAGTAGTTATACTCCGTGGTATTTGCTCAAGGGAGTTAAAAGCAGTCCACACAAAATCCTGCACATGAATGTTTATAGCAGCTTTATTCATAATCGCCAAACTGGGAAGCGACTGACATGGCCTTCGTCTCAGTCAGCTCGGGCTTAGTCACCGTACAGTGGGTGGTTTATAAGCAACTAAAATTTATTTCTCACAGTCCTGGAGGCCAGAAGTCTGTGAGCAGGGTGCCAGCGGGGTTGGGGCCCGGCAGGGGCCTCCTCCAGACTGCAGACCCCAGACCTCTGGTGGTGCCCTTCCCTGGAGTAAGGGGGCTAAGGGGCTCTCTGGCCTCTTTGTATATCCCCTTTCCCCCTAAGCTTTCTTAGGTTATAACTGACAAATGAAAATTGTATATGTTACAAGGGTACAACGTGATCTTTAAATATACATATGCATCGTGGTAGAATCACCTCACTCAAGCTAATTAACGTACTCACAGCCTCACAGTCTCTCAGCAAATGTCAATGAAACAATGCAGTTATTAACTATAGTCACCATGCTGTACACTAGATCTCTAGAATTGATTCACCCCGTGTACTAAAACTTTGGATCCTTTGACCAACATCTCCTCCATTCCCACCCCCACCCCCAGCCCCTGGCAACAGCTATTCTATTCTCTTAGGAATTTGACTTTGGTGGATTTCACATTGTGAGATCACGGAGTATTTGTCTTTTTGTGCCTGGCTTATTTCTCTTAGCTTAATGTCATTCAGTTCATCCCTGTTGTCACAGATGGCAGAACTTCCTTCTTTTTTTAAGGCTGAATAATATTACTCTCTAGACACCATGTTTTCTTGATCCATTCCTCTGTCAGCGGGCACTGAGGTTGTCTCCATGTCTTGGCTGTTGTGAATGTTGACGCAGGGATGATGGGAGCCAGGTGTGTCTCTTTGAGGTGCCGATTTGATTTCCCTTGGGTACTTGCCCAGAAAAGGTATTGACGGGCCATACGGTAGTTCTAGTTTTATTCTTTTTTTCCAGGATTCTCCATGCTGTTTTTCTTCTTGGCTATACCAGTTTACATTCCCCACCAAGAGTGTACAAGCCTTCCCCTTTCTTCACATCCTCATAAACACTTTATTATAATAGCAGTTCTAAAAGCTGTGAGGTGATAACTTTATTGTGGTTTTGATTTGCATTTCTCTGACAGTTAGTGATGTTAAACACCTTTGCATGTACTTGTTGACCATTTGTCTTCTTTAGAAACACGTTTGTTCAGGTTCTTTGGACATCTTTTGATCAGATTGTTCCTTTTTTTTTTTTTTTTTGCTATTGGGTTGTATGAGTTCCTTATATATTTTGGATATTAACTCCTTACTGGATCTATGGTTTGTAATTTCTTTTTATCCTTTCCTTCTCATTCCTAAAACTGCAAATCTGCAGACAGACACCCTTAGAAAGTTAATAAATGTTCATTGTTCATTATTCCCACTTAACGATGATGATGACAAAGGTCGGCCTATTTCAAGGAACTAAGAGTAACGTTGGAAAGAAGTATTGTCCAGAAATCTAGGTAGAATGTCTTATGTTTAGCGAGAGATCTTGAGAACACTCATCCTCTTAAAAAAACCGTGGATTATGGTATTCATTAAATGAAATATATTCATAATGCTAGAACTGTGTCTGTGTGGTTCTGAGGGTTTTTCAAATGTATATAGGCAGTGCAGACAGTCTGCTCATTTTCCTGAAAGAGAAATATTGTAAAGGTTAATGTCTTGCCTCAGGAATATTTGGGCCTCTTCCCCTGTAATTAAGAGCTGAAGCCGTCATTAATGACTTTAACAGAAATTGCAAAAATGTTTATTTTTGTAAAAGACACAAATGTAAATTGTAACACTTCCATTGCTTACAAAGCCCTCATATATCATATTTACAAAGATTTTGTGTTGTGTGTGTGTGTGTGTGTGAACTGCGCATTCAGGCCCAGGACGTGGCTAACTCTAGCTGGCCCTGTGTGTGGACAGGCAGAAAAAGACAGGAGGTGCAGCGCTCCTCCTGGGTGTGATCCAGGATTGAAAGGACTAGTTCAGCAAATTAACACAAAACTGGAGACTTGCTTCCACACTTCGGCCTGTGGGAGAATTCAGCGGGAACCCAGGGCCTCCAGTCCAGTGGCCCCGTGAATCAGCTGAAAGGTGAAAACACAAGCAGAAATGGTAGTACCAGTCAGGGGAGTGATGTGCCTGGGATGTTCATTTCTTATAACTTGGGAGTCTCGTTTCTACTTAAAATGACAACCACATGTTTGAAAATAGTTGTGCAAACATTGTGTGGTCAAAACTATACTATAAAACTGCCAGTGAGGGTCAAGAAAAGTGCGACCGTGTGAATGAATCTTGAGTGTCTTGAAAACAGCGGAAAGAGATTGCAAAGAGAAAAGTTCTGTAAAGACACAGAGGCTTGAAACACACAGGAGTGTTCAAAAACCGACAACAAATGTGCTTGGCTTAGGACTAGGGGCAGGCTGGGATCTGGACAACCGGAACTGAGGCAGGGACTGTGGAGTATTGATCACGCCATGCTGAGAATTCTGCTTCAAACAAAGTTTGTACTCAGTAAACATGTACCCAGTGAACAAGTGAATGAATCACTTTATCCGCTACTGGTAGATTAAACCTTCATGTGTAAATATTTCATATTTAATAATTTGCTAGTTTGCACCTTGGCTCATTGAAGGAAAACCACGTACTCACACTCTTTTTCTGTACACTGTATATGACTGATCTTTAATCTGTTACAGTCAGTTAGAAACCGTCTTAACATTTATTGAGCGCCAGAAGTTGAGAGTTCTTAAAGTTAATATATAGACAAATGTTCACATATATTTGTGTTTTTCTTTTTTCTTTTTCCAGGGTCAGACATTGTTCAGTGGTTAATAAAGAACTTAACTATAGAAGATCCAGGTAAATAAATCATTTTCCCATTGATAGAACTATTTTTTTGTGGTTTTAAGAAATATGCTTCCCAGGGCTAATATGACAAGCAAGCAAACCTGAAAAATTATAATTACACTTAACTGTGCTTGTAGCATTTATACGGATTTTATGGTCATCGACGTCTATTTATCTAAAATTTATTTAGTATATGTTTACAATTTTTCACATGTTTAATATTCCATTTTCTAAAATTTGATTCAGGTGGTTGGCAATTGTTAGAATGGATGAACTATGTGCATGGTCATGAATAATTGAACAAATAATTTATAGCAAGTGATCATGAAGTAATGAAATTTCCCTTCATAAAACACAGAAATCTCATTAATTTATAATTTTGCCTTAACTCCATTTTTGCATGAGGTTTGAAAACAATGTCATTTCCCATCATGTCCACGTGATTATTTTTAATACTGTCATTGGAGCCCCAGGCCCGTGCCTGTGGTGGGCATTGCGTCTGCTCTTCAGCGCCTCACTCCCAGAGTCTGGGAACAGTGTTGCATCGTGTAGAACAAATTCCTATGTATGCGAGGCATACGTAAGAACTCTTAAAAAATACCTTGCAAGAGCCTTCCTATGTGGCAAACAACTCGCGTTACTGACATGAAGATAAGATGTGTTTGTGTAGAGAGGATGCCAAGAAAAGAAAAAAAAAAAAAGGGATTATGGTGACTGAGAATGATCTGGCAGAGAAATATGTCAAAACTCTAACTGCGCAACCTCCTCCCTTTGATTAGAAAAGAATTCTGTGTGGCTCCACTCCTGCCCCCATTACCGACGCATGGGCATGCAAAGTTATTATTTTTCTTCGTTTTGAGCTAACTGCATAAAGCCATGCTATCATAAAAGGTAACTTTGAATCTAAGTGCCTGTACGCATCCCCTGTTGCTTTGGTACATGAGCTTTTAAAACACTCCTCTGAGCAGGTTAAACAGGATTAAAACAATTAAGTCAAGATGAAGCAACTATTGTCAGCATCATATTATTACAAAGAGAAAAGAGGTGATAATTATTGGGAAAGGAAGCCTCAGTCTTACCAAGTTTACATTATAGCTTCAGGGTGTAGCTGACTTTGTAAATTGTAGCACCAGATGAAGGACACCCTGCCCACCGCCCCTCCCCCCCCCAAAAAAAATAGATTGGCACAACCTTTAGTAACGAGGAAACTGCTGATTTACCAAGAATATTATTGCTCAAAGGATGAAGTTGATTCCAAAAAATACTTTTCATAAATTCAGACTAAAAGTCTATTTCAATGACAGTGTGAAAGCAGGGAAAATATACAGATATAATAAGCTGGTAAGACACAATTGTTGCTTCTAATTCATACATGAGATACTATTATAGCTATAATGTGTGTAAAACTGATTTTATTTGCTTGTTTAATGGTTTAAAGATGTTTCAAAGCTTCATTTGAAGATATATAAAAAGATAAAATCAATCATATCTTGGAAAGATCATACATATCCTTTAGTCATATTTATGACAGGCCGAAAATTTGGTTGGTTGGTTGTTTATTTTTTTTTAATGAGCTGATTTACCCTCTACAGAGTGAAAAGCCCTATGCTAGATTTTAAGAAGCATAAGAAGCATTGATGATTATCCTGAGGATGTAACAGATTTTGCACATAGAAATTAAACCAACCTGGCAGCATGGTTCTAATTAAATATGGTCAAGAACATAGGTGACATTATGAAAGTTACTTTCATGGTTGCTGTGATGAAATTGATCATACCATTTAGAACTGCTCATGAAGAGAGACTACATAGTTGCTGTAATACCCGGTCTAATTTTAATCCGAGAAATTATCTGAACATATTTCTAAATGAGAGAGACCCATGTCAGACGTCTAGTGTTTTATCTGGTGGTCGGGGGGGGCGCCTGAAGACCTCTGGAGATTATTTGAAGTGCTAGATACCAGTAATTTGTTGAAAGAGGATTTTGTGGCAAGTTGGAAGAAGAGACCAGTGCCTGGTCACGGGAGCAGGTTCCACTGGTCCACTTGGAAACACGGAGAGGGTTGCGTGGTCTTCAGGGTCTTATCCAAGACCAATGAGTCCAGACTTTTTGTGCATTTAATGTTCGATATTTCGTTAATGAGTAGGTAACAGCTTTTCATTTCAATTCAGTGCACATTTGGCTGAATATTTCCTAGGGATTTTGGTACTATTAGGCAATTGGTCAGAGTGCATTATTCACTTAAAATAAAGCTGTAGTTGGGCCTTTCGTTAGAATTTCGGATGACTTTTAGCTATGTTTACACAAACATGTTTAACGTTCATCTCACACACCTACACAGGATTAGTCTAAAATTTTTATATATTTCTACCTCGAATCCATGTTCACATTTTATATTTTGCTAAAAAAATCAATTCCTTCACTACTTATTTATACCTTCGTTCATTTGACACTTACTTTCTGAATTCTTACCCTGAGTCAGGCACTGGGAACCCAGCGTGCGCTTGCCCCCCTTGGATGGCGTCATCGTCTGCCTTCTGGGGTGCCCCACTCGGGACTTCTCTTCCTTTTCACCGCCCACACAGCTGGCCCCCAGTCTCTTGTGTTGGCTCTCCACCCACCACCTAACCTCTCAGCGTTGGCACATCCAGATTTCTGTCCTAGGTACCTTTCTTTTCTCCGTATGCACGTGCTGCTCAGTGACATGAGCCGAGGACTCCCAGATTTAGAGCTTTCATGCCGGCCTCTCCTTGGTGGTCCACACTCGTCTGTCTGATGCCTGTGTCATCTCTCTTCTGAGGGGCCACACTCAACATGAACCAAATAGACCCCAATGGACTCCCTCTCAATCCTGCCCCTTCTTGTCCTCCCCAGATCAGTGACAGGGTTGAGTCTTCTATCCAAGAATGTGCTGTGTCTTTGCATTTGTTCAAGCTTGCTTTGCGGTCTTTCAGGAGTGTTTTCAAGTTTCCTCATGGAGGTTTTGCACATTTCTTGTTAAGCAGACTCCTAGTTATTTTACACTATGTTACTGTGGGATTTTCTTTGCAGTAGCTAATAGCTAATTGTTATTATATGTATATATGAAAAATGTTGGCTTCTATATGCTAATTTTATATATTACTACTTCACTAAATTTTATTTTTGTTAGTAATTTTAAGTAATATATTGTAAGGCTAGAATACTTCCTCCAGCAGCTTATGAGGATTGTATCTGGTTGTTCAGTTCGCAAGCCCTTGCATACCCGACAGTAACTTCTGTCATATGTGTGTATGTTGACAGTTTGGCTCGATATATACAGAGAGAGATTTGCCTCTTTAAAACACGGCAGATATTGAGTCATTGCTCTCATGCATTCGATATACAGGCATATATATGAAATTTTTATGTATATAATTTTTCATATACATGTTTTTCCCCTGCCTACATTCCTGTATGTCTTCCCTCTCTTTGAAATTAAAAATATAGGTACAGAATTGCTAGGCGTTTATACTTTTTCTTTTTTTGGTGTTACTCGTATTATCTGTTCAATCATTGAAGTCTATTGATTCAGGTTTGCTTAAGTTGAAGAAAAAATTTCCTGTTCTGTTACATAAGCCTCATTTTCTAAAATGAATATAATAATTTTACCTATTGCTTCTTGCTCTCCTGAAAATTAGAGAATTTATATATATATATAAAATATAGAGAGCAGCTATTACTGTACCTGTTATATCGTAATTGCTCAGAAAATATTAATAGTCATAGTTTTAAATTCATTTTTCTTGTTTTATCTAATTATTATTTTGAATCACAAGCCACATTCAAAACTTAGTGGCTTAAAATAAACAACAGTTTTGTTTCTGTCATGATTCTGTGGCTCAGCCGATCACTTCTTGGCTTGGGTCTTCTTGGCCGATTCTTGCTGGGCTCTCATCTGGCGAGTGGACAGCCTCGGACTTGGGGCATATGCGGTGCCCGGCAGGCTGCCCACGAGACGCCTCCCGTCTCTCCCCCTCTGAGCCCTGGCTTCTTCCCGTGGTGCATTTAGGGTTCCAAGCACAACACAAGTTTCTGCTTGTGTCACAGTTACTGTTATTTTGTCTGCCAAGGCAAGTACCATGGCCAAGTTCAGAGTCACTCTAGGGAAGGACTGTCTAAGACCGTGGATGCAGAGGGGTGAGAACAAATTGGTCATTACTGCAACCATCTTTTTTTTGGTATATTTTATTGATTATGCTATTACAGTATCCCATTCCCCCCGTCTTATCTCCTCTGCCCTGCACCATATCCCATCATCCCCACACCTCTTAGTTCATGTTTATGTGCAACCATCTTTTATATATATTTTTCCCCTGCTTTTCAAAACTTCCATTCATAATCTATCCTACTATCTTTTGGCTTGGGTTTGCAAACTTTATCTTCCAGAACATGCGTGTTTTTTTCTTAGCATGCTTTATGTCTGACACCATGCCATATTAATGATGGAGATATTTGGGGTAAATTTGTAGGCTCCAATAAGGCTTGCATTCTTCACGAAATAATTGGCAGACATCAGTAAGTTCTGAACCTCACCCTGCTCATGTGCAATCCCTGCTGCCTCTCACCAAAGGGGGCGCCCTCACCAAGCTCCCAAAGCGATGCTAGCTGAGGTGAGAGGTACCCGAAGACCCTCTCAGTCTTACTCACAGCCATGATTTGAAATGAATCTCACTGTGACCCCTGGATATCAGGGAATGTTCTGTATTTCTGTGATCCCTGAGAGGCAGCCTGCTTTTTCCGCCTTTCATCGTCTTCCCATCAGCCCATGCGACCCCTGAGAGGCAGCCTGGCGTTGCAGATGACTCCTGGGCTCTGCAGACAGACTTGAGCTCAAGTCCTGATTCAAGTACTTGCTGACTGTGGGACATTGGGCAAGTTACTTGATTTCTCCTCTTCTTTTTTTTTTTTTCCTTTTGTTAGAAAAATGCTTTCAGTACTCTTGTTTTGTGAATCTTAAGTGAGTCAACATGCAGGTGTGCCAAAATCTTGACTTTATGTTAGTTGGGTCAACTTTTTTTCAAACTCTGAACATTTGCAAGCACATTTAAGTAAATTGAATTCTTTATAAAGGCATGCAATTTTTATACTAGTATTCAAGCTCAACCTATTTCATGAAGGCTTCTCTCCATAATTCAGCTCCCGTTGGCTTTTCTTTACACTAAATAGTTACCAAGGATATTTATATTTGACACTACTCGATTTGCTGTTTAATTTTATTATCTTTTCTTTTTATTCTACATGTGCTGGTCTGTTACCTTAGTTGAATCTCAACAACATAATGGCAGAGGCCACGCCCTCTCCATGAACTGACTGGAGTGACAAGATCAATCAGTTTTCAATAATAACTTGATTACTTTTTTAATGTGGGAATTCACTAAAGTGACAAGTTATGATTAACAGTGAATGATTCAGTATGTACTTTCCTAAATAGATGGGGAGAAGTGAGGAGAAATAAATTTTAAATGAATTGTTCTTCATTTAAACCAAACCCAGTGTCAAAGAAATAGCCTAAAATCAAAATAGGAGAATAAGATTAGGGGTAAATATGGACCAGGATAAAAAATTAATTTCGAATAGTTACAAAAATTTCCTCCTCTAGCAGTACTACTTGTAAAAATACCTGTGAAAATTGAAATTCAGACAAGTCAACCAGATGTTTTGCTTACACGTCATCAAACTGAATTGAATATCTTAATTGTCACTGAATCAATTAAATCAACCCACTATGCTCACCATTATACAGGCAGATTCTGTCATCTGCCTCGCAGTCCTGCCCCAAACCCTGTGGAGAAAGTTATCTAAATTCTGTTAATGGATAAATAAAATTTTGCTACGAATTACCTTCGTTTCCCAGCTTTGGTGTACCTGACAGAGAAATCATGACCTGGGGAACACGAGGGTGTGTCCGAATGGAGAAAATATAGAATGTCTTCTCATCCCTGATAATGTTTTGGGCTTGCAAAGCATTTGGTGCTTTCCCAAACCATTTTTTAGTAGATTATTTCATTCGATGACCATAATAAGAGCGTGAGTAGCCCGGCAGACATTTCATTCCTTGTACATGAGCAGTCAACTGAGAAAACTTAAGAATGCCCGAAGTCACAGCGAAACCTGTTCAACAAAATAAAACCTTGGTTTCCCCATCTCTGCCCTGTGTCCCCAGCCCTCGTTGCACAATTATTTCAGACCCAGGGTCTGCTTTTCCGTAAAGGGTTGTCAGTGAGGAGAGGAGTCATCACCCCTGGACCAGATGGTCCATTACATAGCATCCTTTGGAGCAAAGTAATTGATTTTCTTGGATTTGGTGTTATGTTAACCTGTTTCACCCTGGGCATATCCTTTATTTGTGCTGTTTTCTACATATTTCAACTCATAGGTATTATAGGTTAAAAAAAGAGATCATTCATGTGTATGCTATTCAAGTTCTTTGAAACAACAGCCTCACTTGTATGGAGGGAGGGTAGAAGCATCTAAAAGACTCTTGACAATAAGTAAGGCCTTTCTGAGCCCATAAAGACACATTATTATCCTCCGTTCTGCAAGCTCTCATGTCAATAGGAAGTAAATAAAAGCGACCCCTTTATTATTTACTGCTCCAGGGCTAGGGGACCATTCTATGAAACCTTTCCGGCTTTCTAAAGCATCATTTAACACTCTGAGGACAGCAGGCAAGAAATCACAGATTGCAGCCTTCACATAAGCTCGAACAAGACTGATTAGTTTGACCTAGTTCAAGAGACTAGGCATTACCCAGGCATACATCTTGCAGATGTGCATTTTCTGTTATAAATAATGCCTGCAGGAGGAAAAAACTAATAAACTCCTTGTGTCTTTTGGCAACTGCCCCAACTCATTTTCCCGCTACTGCGGCCAGAGCTTCAGGTACATACACAGGAAGTAGTATGTGTTGTTCTCGTTATTTTCCTGTGAGATGAGCAAGAGCCATAGTTTTCTTTGCATATTAATTTCAGCAATTAGCTTCTTTACATATTCAGTTTCTTTACATATTAATTTCATATTCATATTAATATTAATTAATATTAGCTCCTCCTCCGAAGAAAGAATTGCTTTTGCATATATTACATTCGTATTCCCGCTTTCTAAAGATCATGATGACTCGTGCATTGAATGTCATCAGGAACCTCTCTTTGACGACCCTTGCTCCTTGGGAAGATTCTAGCAAGGCAGAAAGTGAAAAATCTACAAATGTTTAAACTGGATTTCTTTTATTCAAAGTAGTCAGCTTCAGCAAGCACCATACACCCAGCTTATTAGGATCAAGTGTCTCATTTAACTTATTATCTGGCTGCATGTCTCCCTCTTCGGTTCATTTATTTGTTTAGGTTTTGCATTTGCATCTAAGCACCATACTTCATAATAGAACAGGCAGCTGCCATTGTCACTTGACAAATATAATTATGCCACCACTTTCCACAGGTAAAACTCAAAACCCAGAATGTACTGAAAAGTCTTCACGACGTGCATAAATCAAAGTTTTTGTTGCCAGAATAAACGTTGTTATACCCTGCATGTCTGCTGCGGTTTCAGCCGCAGACGGGCCATCTTCCCTGGTGTCGGAAGCTTTTTCTGGGTTTGGCTTCTGGCTGCCTTCATCTTCCACCTTCAGTGCTGTATTATTAATAACAGTAGAAACGAGCTATAATGCAGGAACATTAATTAACTGAGTGCCCCCACGTATCATGCTGAGTTTGTTTCCTCCGATTTGACTCCTGTAAATAGGAAGGAGACGAGAGCTCACACATACTGGAGATCAACTATGCATCAAGCAGGATGCTGAGAACTTGATGTGTGTTACTCAATCTTACAGAAAAAAGAGGGGGACTTCATGCAGTGGATGGTAGACCAGAAAACTAAGAGACAGAACCAGTGCGCAAACACAGATACATTTGCTATCAAAATATGAGTACTTTCAGAGGAATGCAAGGAGCGTGAATTCCACTGTCCAGGTGGTAGGTGAGAGCAGGGCTGAGACGCGGAGCTGGGGTTCCTGCCAATGTGTCAGCTGGGATGCCAGCACAATGTACTTATTAGAGATGCAGCAGGTGCCCTCTGGTGATGCCAGTTTCCTCCCTTGATTTGCACATGCCAGCATGCACATCTCTAAATACCAGCCCCGGAGTTTGGGGATCCCTCTCATTTTCATCTGGTTGGATGAATTTCTGTGAGGTGTTATCTATTAGACTTGACAGCCATTAAGGAAAGTACTAAAAGCAACTGGAAATCTAATTGGAATTGTTTTCTCTTCTATTGCAAACCTTAAACAGCAAAACGATGCCAGAGTACAATATATTTTTAATAGTGTTTTAACTCCGGATGGGACCATTTCCTGCCATAGCAGAATTTGTTGCTGTTTCTACCCGATCCAGTAGAAAAACCAAAAATAAAGCCTCTCCTCAGACCGAATGGGAAAGCACAGTTGCCCCGAAGGATTGTCTGATTCTCCTGTAGCTGGGTGATCTATCTGCTTTTTTCTTCTTTTCAGGTCTTCATTTTCTATTTTATTACCCATTTTGTGTAAACATGTTCCTTTATAAACCAACTTGAATTTGTCTTTTCTGGGAAGAAATGAAAGGAAGGGAGGGAGGGAAGAAGGAAGGAATGGAGGAAGGAAGGGAGAAATTAGAAAGAAGGAAAGAAAAGTAGAAAGGACTTGGTGACATTAATAAAGCCCAGAGCGTAGGATATCATCTAAAAATAGGCCTGTTCATCAGGATTAGCCACTTAACAAAAGATGGGGAAACAGAAGTGATTATATCTGTTATCCACAGGGAACCACAGAAAGTTGTGTAAGAGCTGCTTGAAAAGTCAGGCCTCTTTATCTCTCATAAAAGATAACAACGTTTTCTATTTCCCATCTAAAGAATGAATTAGGATTTTTCCCCTCTATATTTGAGTTGGAAACAGTGCTATTTGTTCTATTTCTGTTCCATTTCATGAAGCTTTTCCTTTTATTCCAACTAAGAACGAGAGGAAATGCCAGCTACAATAGTTCAGAAGACACGATACGGGCACTGATAGAAGCTTTGTAAGCCGACCGCGACCCTGCCATGGCATAAATGCACCCATCGCTTCCCTTATCATTCGGTTGCAAACCACAAATAAGGATTACTGATTTCACAGTGAAAAAGATTCATGTTTTCCCAGTACAAAGATCACCCTTTTAAAAATAATGAGTCTAAGAAACTCAACGTAACATATAATACGACTTTTAAATTTTTAAAAGGCTCCCATAAGCAAGGGAGTCTTTGTGTCTAATAGAACTAAAATGCATTTTAAAGTTTGCAGTTTTGTATTATAATTCAAGTGATTGGGGCCTCTTGAATTACCCAGAATCCCTCCTCCTGCTGTGTTCACTAATGCCAGGGCCCCGAGGCCCATTAGAGTGCATTATGTGCACCGCGTAGCACTCTGATTAACTTACTTCATGTGAGGTGCATGCTCAGATCAAGGTTTATGTCATTTTCCATAAATAACTGCTCTTTTGATTTAAACCACATTTTTGGCAGTGAATCTGCCAGGTGTCACCAATACCTTGATTCCTACTGAATGGCCATGGAAAGAGGAAGTGTCAGGTTCAGACTGTCCAGGGTTACTTGTGTATTTCAACAACTGTGACATTTAAAAATTTTTATTTATTGATTGATTTTAGAGCAACAGAGAGAGACAGGAAAGGGAGGAGAAAGAGACGGAGGGGGAGAGAGAAATGTCAATTTGTTGTTCCACTTATTGATACATACATTG
Source organism: Mormoops blainvillei (assembly GCA_004026545.1). NCBI lineage: Eukaryota > Metazoa > Chordata > Mammalia > Chiroptera > Mormoopidae > Mormoops > Mormoops blainvillei. The sequence goes on along the minus strand of PVJD01004099.1, from coordinate 56,478 downwards.
GTTGATTCTTGTATGTGCCCTGAGTGGGGATCGAACCCACAGCCTTGGTGTAGTGGGATGATGCTGTAACCAACTGAACTACCCAGCCAGGGTCCACAAAAATGCCATGTGATCCTTCCTCTGCTGAGTTCACCCGTGAAGGCATCCGTGGTCTGGGGGGCTGCGGGCTTCCGTGTCTGCAGTGGCTGACACGCAGCCGCTTCTTCTGTCTGGCAGCCTCACAGGTGAACCCTTGGCCTTCACTAAATGACCTGCCACATCCTTCTTGGGTATTTCCTCAAATGTCCCCTACAGCTTGGTAGGTGGTTCAATAGACCTTGCTTGGTGATAGATGTCAGCTGCCACATGGAGTACCTTAAAATGCACATTTTGTTTCTTAAAACATTTTGCATGATTAGTAAGTCAATATAAATCCACCAGAGGTAATTTGGGAAGTATGGGAAAGATAACGAGGAGGGTAACAAGCACTCCTAGAAACCACCGAGAGATAGTCCCGGCAGAAATCGGGGCGCATCCGCCCTCTCTTCTGTGAGAGCGCGAGTTCTCAGCTTTATTATTATTGCACTGCGTCTCAATATCTTCCCCTCCTCGTATCGGGTGGTTTCTCTGGGCCGCTCATGACTAGTATCATATGTCCCTCTGCCCCCGCCTGTCTGTGGGGCCCAGTCCTTGCCAGAGCCTCCACTGCCCTTTTAAAATTGCGACGTGCTGGCAAAATGACCCTCTGCTACCATCCCTTTGGCTTCAGCCAAGGGCGCCACTTGTTCCGGAAATGTCCTGGGCGTGAAGCTTTTCATACGCTCCCCCTTTCATCCCCCAGACAAACTTTTCACAAGACGTTTTTGAGCCTCAGGGACAGTAGTAGGAAAATACATCACAGACGGTAACTCACCCCTTTCACAACGCAAATCTGTTCTGCAGTCCACAGGCCTCCACTTTGCTGCTGCCTTCCCCGTGTCTGGGGACAGGGACCCACATCCCCAACCCTGAAAGCCTTCCAGCTGGATTCAGGGCCGGGGTGTGGGCTAAGCCCACTCAGGGGGAAAAGGGTAACATTTTCCTTCTTCCTGCTCTCTTTCACCATTTCCAAATTCTTATATCTGACTCTTTTAGGATTGACCTCTCCCAATGACATGTTGACCTAATACCACCCCTGTTGACAGGGATGTTGACTGTCCCTCCACTGTCACATGGTGGTCGGACTTCAGGACATCCCCCAAAGCCGGAGGCACGTGGTTATTAGAACGTAGGCGTTGTGAGTAGAAGGGCTTTGCTGTGGTCCCTGCTCTGTCTTTGGCTTCTTCTGTGTGCCTGGCATATAATGGGTGTTCAGTAAATATTATTGAATTGCATATACTTAACAAAGAGAATATTAACATAAAATTGGCCGTTTGTATCTTTTCTATTTCATTTAATGTTATATGAGGTACAGTTCCACATTCATGGTTAAAGCTCCAAGTAAAGGTATGGCCCCAGTGTAAAGGTCCTACCCAGGTCCCCGTGACCTGCCATGACACAGAAAGTATTTAGTTGTAGAACAGAAGATGAAACTCCCCAGGGTTACTTATCCATGGGTTTCAAATAATTTATTTGTCTCTAAGTAAAGGCAATAATAGATGTTATTTAGCTGCAGAAAAATGCCAGAATGTTCTGAAACAGCCTAAGAAATTCACTTTTATTCCATGGAAAAATGAGTTTATGAGCAAAGAGAAGCTCCTGTTAGAAACAAAACATGATTTATTGGTTGAAATAGTGCAGCTCTCTGGAAAACTAGCAAAGGCGTAGCAAGGGCATAACAAGAATCTCATAAACATCCTAAGAAGCCAAATTCATCATTTGGAAATTTATCTCTATGCCTAAAATAATATCACATTAAGTGAAATAGCAGCTTTAGGTTATGCTTTTTTCCTGAGAGATTTTCAAAATTTTTAAAACCATTAAAAAGTATCCAGATACCCTGCAGATAGTCTATCTTTTCTAACATGATTCAAGACCAGATCCCTTGCTTCCAGCTTAGCAAAGAAGAAATCGTGGACATTTCTTAAAGTTCAGGGAAAGTGAGTAGGTCATCTCTTCCAGAATAACAGGTTTATGTTGGTGAATTGTAGGAGATAAGATAAAGATGGTAGATGTTTGGCTCACACACAGCCTTACCCGGTCTGGTGTGTAGTGAACAGCCATTATGGAGGGAGAAGGTCCTCTTCTTCCATAGTAGGTCCATTTCTGGCGACGTACCTTTTTATAAACATGCACCCTAAGTATTATGAATGCTTTCCAGCTCTCAACCATGCTCCCAAATTTGATAAATACGCCTAACTTACTAACAGATGTGCAATGGCAGCCTAATAGATTCTTGGTTGCTGATGCGGTACCGTAAACAGGACAAAGCTGTTGAGAGTATGAAAGACTTTTTTTTTAATCCTCTGTCTAGTAGAGATCCCCACTTGCGTTTTTGGCAGGTATCTCGTATATTCAACAAATCCAAAATTTCCCGTATTACTTTATGCCCAGGTCTGTAAAGACTTTTCCTCCTGAACGTCTCTCAGATCCACCTGCCACCAGTCCCCTCCCTCTAGCCCCAGCCCCTCCTCTCTGGGAACCATCACAGTCTTCCGACCCATAGCCATGTTTCTTCCCTCATCCCACAACCGTATATCCATTCCACCGCATCTAGAATGATCTTTCCAAGAACCAGATCTAAGCACGTACCTTTTAAATTTCAACAACTGCAATAGATTCCCCCATTGCCCTTGGGATAAAATTCAGACTTTTTAACTTGAATATAAACCTTTTCTTTGAGGTAACCATTTTATCATTGCATCAGTTGCTCAGGTCACAAACTTTGGTCCCACTCTCTTCCTCCCAGCCACCAGCTTGCTGCCCGTTTGTCAGATGACATTGTACTCTGGAACTTGAGCATTTGCACAAGCTGTTTTCTTTCCTTGGAACCTCCTCTCTGCTTCATAGCTTCTGTTATCTGTCTAAGGCTTGAATTACACATCAGCTTCTCCAGGGAAAGTTTCTGAGTTCCCAAGATTAGATCGGACATCCACTTAATGCCTACTGGAATATATTCTGCTCACCCCACCGAAATTCTCATTGCACCGTATGGCAGAGTGTCCACTGCTGTGCCCGACTCGACTGTTAAGTAGAGCATGTACTTCGCAAGGACAGGGCTGGCGCCTTGTTTCATACTTTTCCCAGCGTATCAGTTAACTGAACGAATGACTTAGGCGTTTGGTAATCGAATCTCCGACAGTCTGTGAACTAGACGAAGAAGAAAGGCTATTGAAAGGGTGAAGGAAAACGGGAGTCAGAGCAAAGATAGGTTCAAGAGGCTTCCTCTCAGTAGGAAGGGATTTTGCGAGGTTTGGGAGGAGAAAGGCAGGGGAGGAGAGTTTTGCAGCCTGCAGGAAAGACAGCAAGGTAGACAGCGTGTGACGGAAGCCAGAGGGTTCCAGGAGAGACACTCATCAGTAGCTTGTTGAGGGGAGAGGATTGAGGGAGTGTGTGTGGTGGGAGCGGCGGAGGGAGTTGTAGGAGCTTCGTATGAAGAAGCCACTGTGACCCGTGAGAGAGAGCACATTCAATAGAGGTTTTGGTGCAGGAGACAGAGTACAGGGGGCTAAGGAAGGGGTTGGAAGTAAGAAATGGGAGACCCTCGTGAATAATACTCTCTTAGGAAGATTGATCTCCCGCAGAAGGAGAGCAGATTGTAATAGGGTAGTACTTGGGAAAGTAACAAAAATGAATGTTTTGGCACCTCGGTTGTTTGAACACTTTTTATTACAGGTGAAAATGCACATTGGCATAATCATACTAACTTTCTAAAGACCCCGCTTAAAGATAAAATTAACTCCCGATTTATTATGGATTATTTTTATGAGGCAGATGTACAATGATGTCATTCATGCATACAGCAGATGCCACCTGGCACCCACGTGTTGAGATGACTGTTGTATCTAAAAGAAAGCGAAGGCGGAGGTGGCAGAGGAGATGAAAAAAGGAAGCGACATATTGATGTGAAACTTGCATTTCTCTGATACAGTGTGCTTCCCAGCCAGTGCCTAACTGTGAACTAAAAGAAATAGTGGCTTTTAAAATTCTTCCGTAATAGTATTTTCCTAGAAACTGTGCTCTCTTCTCTTTCAAATTACACACTTACATGTACTGTTTTACATGTCATCTTTATTACTGCCACTAATCAACAAAAATTGAATAATTAAAATAGTTATCTTAGTAATTATTTGAATTAACAAGTCAGTCCATTGCTATTCATAGCTTTTGACTTTTTTATCCCAATTTCAGAATTTCTCTTAACACTCAAATTCAAATCCTCAACATACTAAAGTATTAATGTAAATAAAATGGATTCTATCTTTTGACCTAACTTCATTCATAACTGCACTTCATCTGCCATTTCAGACATTTTTATATTAAAACTAAAATTCAATAATAACATTTTTTCACATGAATGAAAGATGCTGGCATTTTTTCATCATAGGCAGGCCCATTCAGAATTTGATTCAGTCAGTTTCCTCCAAAACTATTGGGAGAGTTTCATTTCACTGCTAGGAAAATGCAGCATTGTTTCACCTGGGCAAAATTAAGGGACTGGGAGTTGGTTAATTTATATCATCTCTGGAAGCATAAGATGTCAAGTTCCATGAGTCTTATCTCCGGTACCATTAATCTACTGAGCTTTTCACTTGATTTAAAAAAAAAAATTAGGTTCAAAGATTTCTGGGAGAAAAATAAATTGATGTCTCAGCCATTTTCTGTTCTGGAGGCACTGGGCTGACCAAAAAGTTTGCGTGGGTTTTTTTTCCATAACATAAAAGACACATTTTTCACTTTCACCAATAACTTCATTGATTCGGATGTCTCTGTATTCCCAAGCAGATCTAGGAACTGCACACCAAGGACTCCAGTGTGACCACCTGGAAGACATTAAGTAGTGTTGAGTTAGAGGCATTCTGCGTGACCTGGAAGCTCAGGTCAACCCCAGCTACTAGTTTACCCTCTGCCTTTGGTGCGAGATGAAACGCCACTTCCCGTGTCCTTTCCCGCGCACCAGCTAACTGATGACACCTCTTCGCTAGGGCATTTTTGTGTGGCAGACCTTATTTTAAGTACACTGCACGTATCATCTCAATTGGCTCTCGAAACAAACCTTTGACGTCAGTATCTTACTCTCCCCGCTTTACAGATGAGGACACAGGCCGAGCCACACAGCTAGCCAGTGAGGGAATCAGGGTTGGAGCCCCAGCGGTGGCCGTGCACCACCTGGCTGCCCCCCTCTGTGCTCTGCGCCTTCACTTGGAAATGTTCCTTCCTTGTATTAATTACCCTAGTGCAACCCCCACCGTTGGTTCAGATTATATGCTGCTTGTATTTCTTCCTAATGAAACCTCCTTTACATTACCTGTCAGATGTCACCGCATTGCTCATCTCTGTATCCTGATTTGTGAGAGCGGAAAAGCAAATGGTACTTGATTTTTCTATGTGGAAATGATGTTAAAAATAAGAGAAAAGAGAAAATAGACTCACCTCAGACATTCCTAAGTATAGTGATATTTCACTTTCAGTTTGGCCTCGTTGGAGAATAAAATGTTCTGCACGTGTGGTGTTTTCCGCACGACTTACCTTTTCAAATGCCAGTTCTTAGGAAAGCATATTTTCAAGTATTTCTAAAATGACCGCTGTCCCCGCCCTCTTAAACAGAAACCAGCAAGTTCGACGGGTCTTTCTTTCACGACTCAGCGTCACCCTGGTGCACGCCTGTGCCACTGTTTTGTGACTCACCTCTGTCTGCTTTTCCACCTTTTCTCTTTCCTTGGCTCCTTGTCATTAGCTGTCATTTTCTTTTCCATTTTGAGTAGATTTGCTCCTAAAAGGCTTCTCCCCACACAGTAATGCTGCACGCTATAATGAGACAATTACATTTGTTAATACAAACACATAAAATAAAAAGTAAGTAACTCATTAAGGGAATAAAAACATAGGATTTAGTGATATTCTTAAATTGCTCTTTTCTTGCCTCAGAAGCACTTGTCCATCACTTCAGATTTATGACCTGTGTTTGGAAGGGACTGAAGTTGCCAGGAGTGGGATCTCGCAACAAGAAAAATATTACTGAGTTTTGAAAATACGTTGTAAATACAGAACTAAATATATAAATATGTAATTCTATGCATTGAAATATAGAACTGAATAACATAGGCTTCCTTCATAACATGATTTTAATCCTATTAACTTTCTGAAGTAGTGGTCCAAAGATGAGTTATAGTATATGGACATTTTGGGGGGGCCTTTTATAGGGTTTTGGTAATTTTATTGCTTTAGGGTCGAGGCAGCATGATGAATGTGTCAGACTTAACAAAACTACGTTAGTCCCATAGTAATAGTTGTTTGGAAATGGATTTTTATTTCTCAGCTGCTTCATGGCTGGACTGTCTAAATGAAAAACAAACTGAGATCCTTTGGCGGGTTTGTTGGTGAAGTCTGTTTAGATGTGTGGGTGGCGTGAATGACACACGTACGAGAAGACTGATTCGTGATCCTTTTGCCGAGAAGCCCACTGTCGCAGACCATCTGGCGTGCCGGTACTGGGAGGGCGATCTCGGCGGATTACTCATTAACTTTCAACACTTTGTTCCAAGACTGCCAGTGGCCTCTGGGTTCTTATTGGACTGAGACTGTGCTGAGATTCAGGAGCATCAGGGGCATGGGGAAGTGTAGCGTCATGTTCGTCACCCGCAGCAATCAATTCAACCTTCAGAACCCCACTTGGAGCCCACTCTAATTTTCCCTGGTGGCGTTCATGCCATTTATACTAATTACCATCACCTTTCCCTTGATAAAATACCTGTAGTAGCCCCTCCTCAGAAGCTCTTAAAATTATTTTGAAAAAAGATTTGAAATCTTTCCATCATCTTGGAAGACCTGAACAAGCTCTTCATTATGACATGAAAAATAACTTGTCTAGTATTTTTTCATGTGGTGCTATCTTTTTTTGATATTCTTTCTGTGCCATTGATTCATAAGGCTACTTCTTCACCCACTCAGCAAATATCGAGTCAGTAGCTACTTTTGTTGTTGCTATCCTAAGCTTATGGTCTTAACGGAAGCAGAAAATTTACCCTAACTCCCTGATTTTTCACCTAAGAAACCACCTTAGACCCTCGTGAATCCCACTCTGGAGCCTCCCACTCTGGAGCCCCCGGGACAGCATGTAACTTCTATAATCTTGATCTCTTTGGGTTACTGTTTGGTCAGTGGCCTCGAAATCATTTTATAATCTTTGTTAAAAGTTCAGGCCCCTTACATATTAAGTTAAACGGTTTGATTTGAACTCTACCCCTGAAGTATACGAGCCATGTAGAAACTAAATTTCAGTCCTGTCGATACCCCCCCAAATATATATCGACTGAGTTCTAGACGCTTTGGAAATTGACCAAAACCAATTTTTTCTATTAATAAAACAGTGGAGCATGACTATCTCTTGGCAGGGCAGTGAAATGAGAATTTATGTCATCACATGACACAAGAATAGAATGTGGTCTATTCGAATAAAAAATGGAGGTAGACGTCACTAGATGGTTCACTGTTATTCTTATCAACAGACCTTTCTGCAGGTCTGATTATGGCAGTGCCACCTCAAGGAGACCCGCGTGCAGGCGCCTAGCCCTCGAGGGGGGTGCCATCTAGCCTAGAGTTAGTGTCTAGTAGATGCCCAGGTAAGAACATGCTTCTGTTCATTTCTTTCCGACGTACTCGTTTCTCCACATTGACTTTCACTACATTTTTCTAATCGTCATCAGCACTTTGTCATTCAACTGTTTTTTGGTGTCTTTTTGTGTTTAGTCACACTCTTCCCTGTGCTTAAGAGTTCAGAAGCTCTTTCCTGTTCATCTTTCTGAGCCTCTCAGTTTTCCTTTCTTGTATCTGGACTCCGCAAACTTCCTCGGGAACCATAACTCAATTTCCCTTCCCGGAAAAGAGTGATAGCAATACTTTCTGAGGCCACAGACCTCTGGGAATAAAATGAATAAAGGCGGCTATAACAAGACGGGGGGCCACCTGATGTTGAATTCCTAAAATGGATATAATACATTTTTCTGCCCCTTGCTACCTGATGGGAGAATCCAGGGTCTCTGACTAAGCCCAAGGCTCCAAGCACCTGCTCACCAATATGGACCAGAAACCCTCAAAAACCCTCTTACCATTTTAATTTTGTAGATAATTCACAGAAAGGAGAGACACACATGACCGTTCCCCTTTAGGACTGCCAGCCTCCCTCACTCAGCCTGACCGAAGGCAGATTTGTGGAAGCGGACTTCCTGAAGGAACTCCGGGGAACAGTAAAAATCATTCAGTATGTAAATCCGAAGCATAATGGCTACCATCCGTTGAGTACCTACTATGCACAAGGCACCATTCCAGCTTCCTGACATAGATTCTTATTTGATTCTCGTCTCAGCGCTGCAAGGTGGCTTTGTTGCCCTTTATTCATAGATGGGAGAGGCACACAAAACTTAAGTAACTAAAGCTAGTGGGTTTCCCAAAGGTGGTTTTGTTTTTCCTATCACAGACACTAGTTCTAGAGTTTTAATAAGATTCGCACAACATGTTAGTCTATAGTTGTAGGCAGTGCAGGTTGTGAGAAGGCATGGACTTTGAATGAAAAGGGTGCGGAAATAATGAAAAATACTCCATTGTAGAAAAGGATCATTCTGTGTGGGGAGGGGCTTGAGCGAGAGTGTGGAAAAGATGACTGGGCCACTTAGTAACAGTTCCAGGGACATGATGATAAGGATGACAGACAGTTGTTCTTTCTTATTGACAAGAGCGATGCAGTGAGAGCCGGGAGGTAGAAGTTACCGATTCAAATGTTTCTAAGACATTAGATAACTGTTAAAGAAAGCATCATAGTAACCCATAACAGATACAGTATAACAGTTATCTTATTATCAGCCAATATGGGCATGGAGGGGGTGAGACGGGAAGGCATTGTTATACTTAGCTTAGTGGCTTGGTGACTGAGTTCTGGCTGGAGTGTCTAAGTTCCCATCATCGATGGCTGGAGATACAGATAGATCCTCTTAGCTCTGAAACGACTGTGAAAATCCTAAAGAACATGCTCCTTGTCTAAGAAACAGGAATAAATCTATAAATTGTGTTTAAAGGTACACAAGCATAAAGAAATATAACGTCATTGTAGTTTTCTATGTATGTATATGCTTGTGTTAGAATAAAAAAAAACTATTTTGCAGTTTCATATTTTCCAAACTTCAAGTTAGCAAACATATGTGGTCCCTGCACAAGTGTGGCGATGACTCTTTTAATCAAATTTTATTAATCCTTTGTTGGAAAAAGTTGTTGGCTGCTGTAGATGGGCTATGACAATCAGAGCATTATGTTCTATCTGCTTCCCGGCCTCCTGGGAAAATATAATGTTTTCATTGTCAAGTAAGCCTCCTCCTAGTCCGCATCTGGAACACTGTATACAGAATAGTAAGAACTAGAACAGTTGGGACAGTCACAGGACTGTAAGGCTCACGTATTGAAACGTAAGTGGCTCTAGGTGCCTTAACATCCCATTAGCAGCACATAACAACAATGCATTAGAAAAGTCGCTGACAGTATTTGATATTTATGATACAGGCCAGGGGTGATGCATGTGGGAACACTTAAAAGTTTAATGTGCTACATAAATGCCAGAGAGAATTGTTTATCGATCTGGATGCACATGAACATATAGCAGAATAGGCCCTGTCTCTAAAACGAAGGAGTCGGGCTCTGTGATTTCAGAATAGTCCTTCAGTTCCAGCGTCCTGTAACTTTATGCTTTTCTGGGCTGGTCACCGCGGGGTGAGGTTAATCACCACACCATCGCTACCAGCGGCCTTAGTCCCTTGTGTAAAAGAGCTGAATGAAGAAGAATAACTACAATACGTGGAGGTTTTTTTGACGCAAGAATGTGCTCAAAATGAAACATATCAAAACCCTACACTTTGGTAAATCAATCATTTTTAAAAGGTTTTCCTGTATTTTTGTTTGTTCTCATGAACCAGTGGAGGCACTCCATCTGGGGACACTAATGGCTGCTCACGGCTACTTCTTTCCAATCTCCGATCACGTCCTCACACTCAAGGATGACGGCACCTTTTACCGGTTTCAAGTAAGTTTAATAAAAATATTCTTTAATGGTAAAAAAAAATTGTTAATTGTTTTTACGGAAAATTTGAAAACTGTGATATTTAACTTAGGCTAATTAGGATCTAATGCTTAAATTTAAGACGTAAGAACAATAAACAAAGCATGTTGACAAAAATGAATAGACAGGGGGAGTCTAAGAATAGCATAGGAAACTAAGAAGCCAAAGAACTGATATGTGCAGCCCATGGACATGAACTAAGAGATGTGGGGATGGTGGGATGGGGTGCAGGGTGGAGGGGATAAAGGGGGGGAGAAACTGTAATAGCATACTCAATAAAATATACCCCCCAAAAAAGAAAGAAAAATGGAGGGTGCTTATAGTTAAGATGATTTGCGAAAGCTTAATTCTGCGATGACTCAAGTTACACTGTATAGAAAAGGCTTGAGAGAACTTCAGAGTCACTTAATAGAATTCAGGAAGGGGGATGAGTTATCTGTAAGTTACATTTCAGCTACCAAATTCATGGTCCTCTGGACCCCACCTGTGATCCAGAACCATCTTCAGTCCAAGCAAACTGTCATAGAATGTTTGCAGCTCCAAGACAGGCATTAGCTAATTATACAAACCCTCTACGTATGGGTGTCCAAGGCCCTTCTACACGTCTGTGAAGACTGACATGCAAGATGCTTTATGTGTCTACACTCATCTGAGATAAGAGGACGCCACAGATAATTTGCGACTGGACAAGTGTCCTTCTAGGTCATTTTTCTAATGAGACAGGCTACTGTTGTGTCAGGAAACGATTGTGGACTCTGACTTCAGCCACTGAGCTTTTGATTTTGAGTGCACAGTGATTTCTCTGGAGTGTACCCTACATTTCATGAGAAATTATGATTCATTAATAACTGACTAGTAAATTCTAGCCTATAGAATTAGGACACCAATGTTCAAACTCTAGCTTAATTCCTCTAGGTGTTTTTAGAGGATTCTCCCCATCGTCCAACTTTCTGACATTAGAGCTTTCTTCTCACTTGTTCTGAATATTATTAGATGTTCTACATCGAAAACAATGACTGAATAGTACTTTGAGTGCCTAAGAACTTGCTTGGGAAAACTGAGAACAAAGAGAGAATATGTTTTCAAAAATTGTTCTCCAAGATCATTGTCCCCCTTAGAACACACTCTCATGTCCCTTCCTTTGGACTCTTTTGTCCGAGACAAATCATGGGGCTTCTTGCACTGAGCAGTGAGGAGATAAAGCAATCTCCTAAAATTGTGATACGGACCTAAATATTCAAGCAATTTAAGTTACTTAAATTACTTAATTGTAAAAGTCTTTAAAATAATGGAACTTCATCTCTTATATAGTTAAACTTAAAATAATGATAGCTTAAAACAGCTTCTTATGTTAGAGTGACTTGGGTTCCTAAGATTAACATTTTAATCAATAACAATTATTGGTGATTAGCCAATTATTCTTGCGCTACTAACACTTTTTGATTTTTAAAGGAGTTAAATTTCTACTGCAGGATGACATTTTCCATGGATTATTTTCTTATAAAATCTGATATAGAGACTATAAGCAAACTCCCAGTAAACTCCCTAATAAAATTCTCACAATTCTGAATGAAAGGGTTTTGAGTTTGTTTTTTTAATAAAACTATAGACCCTTATCCATCTTCACAACCTTGTGAGTAAAATCACACATGTATAAAACAACATATCTATAAGGGAAACATGAATATAGTCTTTCTCTTGAGAATTATCTAATTCAAAAATTATTTTTAAAACAAACTAGTTCAGACATGATCCAAAATTAGTGATGATGGCTTTAATTAGCATAATTTGTAGATTTTAACTTTGCAGACTTTAGCATAAATTACTAATTTCTCAGCCTGAAATTAGTAGGCAAACAAGGTTTAAACATCTTAGTCTCACAGGCCAAAAATGAGCAAAGCCTGGAACGAACCATCATTCTTTCTGGAGAAAAGGAGAGACTATTTGTACAGAGCTTTAGAACAAAACAAAAGAATGGGTGCAAATGATAAATGAATTACATCACTGCTAGGTATAGGCAGGCCATCAAGTTTAGTGTGTCTAGACATGATGGTTAACCTCTTAAATTATACTAATTATATTAAATATTAAATGGTACCTATTTTAACAACCCGTCCACACTTGAAAAGGGGTCTAGATATTACATATTTGTAAATCTAATATTAATAGACTCTTAAAACCAAGATTTAAAAAACAAAACAGAAAAGTCAGGAAAAGCTGAATTCTTCTATAATATCTACCAAGGCACTAATTAGTCCATATTTAAACAGCTCTAATAATAGAACCCAGATTATTAAGGTGTTTACTTCAATTTTTGGTTGGTTCCAGGAAGGAGAAAGTTTTTTTATTACATTTAACTGGAATTCAACTCCTTGGGAAGGTTTTAAAAATCATGAATTAAGATGGAGAACTTGTAATATGTTTATAATTCTGCCAGTGAATGATTGAGATTCTACCCTTCATTAGGAATCTGAAAAAGCTTCGGGGCATGAGTTTGAAACAAACAGAACTCTTAATTTAATTTCATTGGCATGCAACAATATGTAAATTTGTCTCAATTTTCAGTGCATTTTTAATCATGTGATTTTGTATTAATGTAAACTTGGAATTGTCTGATTATCCTCTCTTAGCTAATTGGAATTGAGGCCTGACATGATTTTCCAAGTCTCTTTTATAACTTTCATCACATTAATACACATGCCAAAGATTATTAAGAAATGGCTGAACAGTTTGGATCAGTTTTATCATTGCTGAAGAAGCCAACACTCATACTTTAAAATGTCCTAAAGTCTATGCGGACCATAAAATATATTTTTAAATTCCAGCAAACTGCAGAGGTTTGCTCTTTCTTAAATTACCTTTTACTATAAATAAAAATATGTTTCTTAGAAAAAAAAATCTTATATTAGTGAAGAGTGTTGGTGTTGTGACATTTCCATGTAATATTACAGAATACAGTAGTTTCATTCTTTTTTACAATACTCTGTAAAAATACAGAATATTTTTACATTCAGGAAATTCTCACTAAACAATCGAGAAAAATGGTAAGAATGCAGCAAGAATGCCTTGTGGTTTGAAGGAAACAAAGTATGTATCTGACCAATCTGACTAGAATGGGTATTTTTAAAGTTAGAGAAATGGATATTGTGTGTACACACACAGACATGACCCAAAATAAAGAAGCAGCCCGAAGGGAATAATGAACCCCATGAGAAGCATCTGGAAAACTAGCGCATGAAAGTGAGGTTCTAATTACTTGTCCCCCAGCGGTTCCCCTAGAATCTTTACCCAAATTTATTTCTAAGAAATCAAATCCTCCTTAGATTCATCTCCCACAGAGCCCAATGGGATTCAGTGAGGAGGGGGCCCGTATAAAGCCTTGAGATCCCCCTTGTCTAATGGTTCAACCCTGTTTTCCCCCCTAAATTTCCCCCCCATTTTCTTCACATGTGTGCAAAACTAGTGTTGGTGGCTTTCTCTGTAGCACTGCAGCAGTTGCCAAGATCAGATAGAGAGGAAATGAAAAAACCCTGGGGGTCTCGGACCGCGTGGAATGCTCTCCCGGAAGCAAACAGTTCTCCCGAATGACCATGTTTCCCTCCTTGAAAGCCCCTCTTCTAGAAGGTAGAATTATCAAATAGGTAACCAGAGATTACCCACATGTGCTCATTGCACATGCACAGTTAATATAATTGACTGATAAATATAATTAACTCCACAAGGCTGATGACTACAGTCACTGTCCCATCGGGTCCTGGAGTCGCCACTATCCAAGAAAACCGAAGTTTGATAGACAGATGGTCCTTGAATTCTCTCAAGGTGCGGAGCCAAGCGTGTCCAGCTAGCAGATAGAAAAGCCCTTTTAGAAAATACAAAATGTTGCTGATGACAATCGCATTTTCCTGATCAGACATTTTCTTGGTAGTTTTGTCAATCAGCTTCTAAAACTTCACAGGATCAGATTTCAGTCTGTTACTAATCACATCAATCAACTAAGACATTAGTTAAAAAAGTAGTCTGGCGTGTGCAGTTTAAAAATGTTGAGCAAGAATTGTCTTCATTAAGAAATAGTTTGAAAGTGAGGGGGGAAATTTGTTTCAATCTGGTTAGATAAACTTACGAGCTGCAGTATATACTTACTACAGCCAGGCAGACGATTGTCACACCTTAGGGAAAGAGTTTGGCTCAGGGCGAGCCTTTGGACCTATTGACAGCAGTGTTCAGATACATTAATCATAGAAAACAATTTGTTATATTTAAACATGTCTTATCCTGAATCTTACTGAATATAATACTCTGCTTTCAGTCTTTGTGGATTCAAAATTTTGTTTGAAAAATGCAGTTAGACCTTTTACTTTTATGTCAGTTGATATAAAATTGCAGCAGATGTAGGACATTTTAGGCACCTGCAGGTGCTGCACATATTTGGGGGCCGAATCATCGCTCGGAAAAGCACGTGTGGAAGAAAAACCTTTCATGCCTCTTTGGGAACCCATACAAGTTCCGGGTTACAGACATACCTTTAGTGAACTAGTCTAGAAAATTGCTGAATATAAACACAGGTCATAAACCAAAAACTCTTTAATTGTTTATTTGTCTAACCCACGTTCCATTCCTTTTCATTCCGCAGACACCCTACTTTTGGCCATCAAACTGCTGGGAACCAGAAAACACAGATTACGGTCAGTGCGATATCTCATTCTATTTTTGGCAGCCAGACGGCTGGATGAACGTGTGCTTGCATTTTATGGCTTTGTCATGGAGAAAAGAAAACTACGGTTCTCAGTATGGGACTAATATTTCTAACGCTGAATTTATGAATGACCTCTTTTTTTAGGAAAGTTACCAAACCTGGTGGCGACTCTCTTTATAGTATAGTGTCCACTGAGACTACTAAAGAAAAATGCATTTTCTTCTGAATTGGTTCAAGAGCTTTAAAAAAGCTTTTTAAAAAGTCCATTATTATCTTTCAATAGCACATTGGTCTACCGGAAAGAGTTCCGAAGGGACGCAGGAGACCAGAATGCTAGCCGACCTCCCCCACTAGGCTATGCGCATTGTGGTCAGTCCATTGACTTTCTGAAGCTTAATTTTTCTACTATATCAGTCATTTTATGTTTCTGTAAGCGGAAGGTTATAATACACATGGAGAAGCCAGTTACAAGCAAAGAGATGTTACAGTAGAAAATTTCACCGTAATGAATCAATTTCCGTGAACTTAGAATGGCATCGATCCAACAGTCATGATTTCAGTTAAGCTCTTCAAGGAAATAAGCCTCTAATAAGTATTCATCTTTTTATATCTTCCTGAAGGCTATAGTGTTCAAAGATGAGATTGCATGGCCTTAAAATCTCATTTCGACAAGTATTTATTGAGGATTCCTTCCCTGTGCCAGGGCTATAGCCAGTGCTGGGCTACCAGAGGTGGCCTGGATGTCATCTACATGGTTGGCATCTGGCAGACTAAACGAGAAAAGGGAAAGATTCAGAAGGAGGTACTCTAAAGCTACTATGACAGTGGTATATGCAAAATCATATAGAAGTCTGAAGAATAAGAGAGAGACTTTAGTTGGTGGATTCCAGAGTGATCTCACAGAAGAACTGAAATCATCTCATGTGGGCACACAGTGAAAAATACAGATCATGCGTCATAGAAATGTATACTTGAAACCTGTATAATCCTGTTAGCCAATGTCACCCAATAAGTTTAGTATACAAATTTTTAAAAAATAAGGAAGGGAAGATTTCTTTTTTCAAGAGACGAGAAAAGAACGCATTCGAGGCCGAGGGCCAGATATGAAAGGCAGAGGGAAGCTTAGCTGTTGCTCCTGAGAGACATCTTTGTAAGAAAACTATAGGAAAACCCATAGAAGACCATTTTTTGTTTGTTTGTTTGTTTGTTGTTGTTTTTCGCTTCAGAAACTTGAATGTGTAGTTCATCTAAGAATGGTCAGTGCCCGTCAAAGATTCAAATTTTATACCTCATGGAAAACAACCTAAAATCCACAACAATGATAGAGAAATTAGTAGATAAAATAGGCGATTCCCTCCCAGTCATGCTAATGCTCATGTCTTCACCCCGAAACATACATTTCTCAAAACTGAGGCACTTGGAGAACGAAGTCATTAAAAAACAGCAGTTGATTTGTGGCTCTGAGCTGGAGAACTTTCTGGAGCATTTTGTCCAACTTGCGATTAATGATGCACAGGGATTGTCTCACTAAAGAATACAAAATTCTAGGGGAGGGGACACTTGACCAGCTGAGAAGGAGCTCATGGGAAAAGCCCCAGATGCTAAGGACAGGCAGACCTGATCTACAGCACTGTCACTCACAGACCGGCCATGTGACTTTAAGCCAGGCTGGCAATGTCTGCGAGCCTCAGTCTGCTCACTTTTTAAGTAGAAATAACAATATTGACTTTCTACAGTTGTTGACATAAATCAAATGAATATGGCTAAGGAAACTGGAATTGCTCCTCTCATACTTGATAAGTCAGACTTGTTTTGTGCTCTCCATCATTTTTGCCTGACAGATATACTTCCTTCGTTCCTCGTAGAAGAGTAGGTTCTTGTTCTCAGTGTTTCTCTATGTCCATCTTTTGTGTTTCTCTTTAGTACGTTAGTCTTCACAGTTGCAGCTTATGAGTCGTGGCTTCACAGAAGGTTTATGTTTGAATGGGGAGCCTGAGGAAGTAGCGCGATCACCCACAGAACACCCCTCAGAGCAGGTCATCTTGAATTATTAATGTCATTCGGTTTTACCTGAACTCTTACCGATGTCCGTGTTAGAGGGGACCATCTTCTGAACATTCTCCCCACACCTAGAGTGTCTGCAGTTTGTTAAGTAGCTATAGACAGTCTTTATTAGACTCTGTTTTTCTCCTTGAAGAAACATATACCTGTTTGTGTCCAGCTTGCTTAGATTATGTGGAAGTAAAGAATGAAGTAATTATTCAATAAAAGGCTATGAAAAAAAGGAGAGGAAGAAAATTGGCAGTGACCTCAGAGCAGTGAGATCTCCGCTTCTCCAGGCAGTGAGCTTCATCTGTGCTGTGTCTTTTTCTTTCTTTTTAAAATTTTTAATGTTTTTCTTTTTTTAGGTTTTATTTATTTACTTTTGGTGGGGGGGGAAGGGAGGGAGAGAGGGAGAGAAACATCAATGTGTAGTTGCCTCTCGTACGCCCCCTACTGGGGACCTGGCCCACAACCAGGCACGTGCCCTGACTGGGAATCGAGCCCACGACCCTGTGGCTCTCAGGCCGATGCTCAGTCACTGAGCCACACCAGCCGGGGCTACGCTTTTTCTTTTTAGATACAAAGAAATCATAGCAGCAATCAGTCTGAATTTCCTATCATCCTTTGGTTACAGCAGACCCCTGCTTATAAAAAAAGGATATTGATGGCATGATGTGGCTATGCCGTGAGATCCAGAGCACAGTGATTACTTAGGGTGTTTTCTCCTAAGATAACTTTGAGGCAGAGTTTATTGCCTAAAGCAGGTTGAAGAAATGGTTTCTTTTACTCTGTGAGCATCCCAACTTCTATTTCTATCACCAGTTAGAACTTACTCAGCAGGTTTTGCAGAACCTACACCTCTACCGGCGAGTTTGTGTGGAGAAACACTTTCTGTGGTTACCCTGGTCTAATAGAAAAATAGAATAGGTTGATCATGTTCAAACAAAGACAAGCCCGTGTGAACTCTAGGGCTAGATCTCTGTGGACACCATTCTCTGAATATTAAGTTGAGTGAAACTGTTGATATTTTTTTCACCCAAGTACAAAAAACATTCCAGTCCAAACCAATTAAAATGGAGTCAGGAATGGATTTCTGGGTACATTTGCATCAAGAGTGATTTAGAGAAAAGGGGCCTGTAATGAGAGCTAGAAGCCAAGACACAAGGAGGCTTAAGAGAACTGTGGTAGAAAGTAGAGACAGTTGGCCCTGGTTAGAACCAGGTGGTTAGACGATGGTTGGAGCATCGTCCCGATATGCCAAGGTTGTGGTTTTGATCCCTGGTCAGGGCACATACAAGAATCAAACAATGGATGCATAAATAAAAAGTGGAACAGCAAAGCAATGTTTCTCTCCCTCTCTCTCTTCCTCTCTCTCTCTTCCTTCCTCTCTCTCCTCTAAAATTAAAAAAAAAGAGTACAGACAGTAAAATTGGTAACAAACTGAAACATCTGCCAGAGATAGGATGTTTTCCCATATCTCTAGGCATATACCTTGCACAGCGCGGTTCCTATAAATGAGTACACACTGACCAATGCCTTTAGATGGGCTCCTTTTGAGAGCTGAATATTCAGTGTCCAAATGGGACTTCAACTACCAGAAACGGAAATATCTAATAAAGGCAGGAGCTTACCCCTTTGCCTGCAAGACTCACCTTACCCAAATCCTGACCCTGTCAGAACGTCTTTATTTAATATTTTTATATTTTGTTCATTTTTGGCATTGACTTTAATTTTTTCAGTATTGAATTAAAATATTATTTTTCTTGACTACTAAGTGTTGGAGCACTCTCTTCACCTCTGACACTTAGGCAAGTGCCTCACTCATCTCACTGTAGTGATAATGCAGCTGAAACCTACACGCGACAATCACAGAAGGAGATGCGTTCTCATCATAAAGACCTTTGAATAATGAACATTGTCCAGAACTTCGAATTATCTTGTAGGATGATGATTTGTGCATCATAAAATATTCAGCCACAGGCCTGTCTTCTCTCTAGGCTTTCGGGACTGTAGAGAGAAACTGTACTTAGTGGCTCCAGAGGAACTAGACAACACTAAGTTCCACTTGTCAAAACCATGCTAAAATAATATTAGAAGGGATGTATAAAATTAATACATTTTTCATAGAGATAAGAAGGCAACAAAAAATAAGTGTTCCAGTTGAGTGTTTGGTAGAATTCACCAGTGAAGCCATCTGATCCTGGACTTTTGTTTGTTGGGAGGTTTTATATTAGTAATTGGTCTGTTTAGATTGTCTCTATCTTTATGATTCATTCTTGGTAGGTTGCATGTTTCAAAGAAGTTATCCATTCTTCTGGTTGTCAAATCCGTTGGCATGTAATTGTTCACAATAGTCTCCTCTGCTCTTTTGTAATTGTATGGTATCAAACATAATATTTCTTCCTTCATTTCTAATTTTATTTGCCTCCTCTTTTTTTTTCTTGCTGAGCCTAGCTAAAGGCTTGTCAATTTTGCCTATCTTTTCATAGAAACAACTTTTAGTTTCATTGATCTTTTATATTGTCTTTTTAGTCTCTCTTTTATTTCTGTTTTTATTCCACTAACTTTGGGTTTCATTCATTCTTCCTTTTTTGGTTCCTTGAAGTATAAAGTTTGGTTGTTTATTTTAAATTTTTCTTGTATCTCGAGACAGACATTTATCACTATGAACTTTCCTCTAAGAACTACTTTGCTATATCCCATAAATTTTGGTATGTTTATTTCCACCTTTATATGTCTCAAGGTAGTTTTCGATTTCTCCTTTGAGTTCTTCTTTGATTCATTGATTGTTCAGTAGTGTGTTGTTTAATCTCCACAGGTTTGTGAACTTTTTTTTCTAGCCATTGATTTCTAGTTTCATACTGTTGTGGTCAGAATGGATATCTGATACGACTTTAATCTTCTTACGTTTATTAAGACTTGTTTTGTAGCATAACTTGTGTTCTGTCCTGGAGAGTGTTCTACGGGCACTTGAGAAGAATGCGCATTCTGTTGCTTTTGGATGGAATGTCCTGTATGTAGCTTTTAAGTCCATCTGTTTAACATGTTGTTTAAGGCCAATGTTTTCTTACTGATTTTCTGCTTAGGTGATCTAACCTTTGATGACAGTGTGATCTTCAAGTACCCCACTATTACTGTATTGCTCTCTCTTTCTCCTTTTAGGTACATATTAGGTAAATTACCTATCTCCATTTTATTAAGGGTCATTTAATGAGGTTTTATCTTGTCATTTTGTTTGGAACATTTTCCTTCGTTTCTTCACTTTCCTCTGTGTAGGCCCCTATGCATTAGCAACCTAACTAGAAAGCCCTGAAGTAGTGGCCTCCTATGGGTTAACTTTGTTGTCCGACCCTGCCCTAAGTCTTGCTTGTCTCTAAAATCTTTGAGATTGTCCAAGCAGCTTATTTTATTTTTAATGCCTCCCAATACTTGAGGGTATGCCAAGATCTGGCGGCGACCCAAAGGGGAAGATCTCCGTCGGCACCTAGACGCAGGCCGATTGGAAGCCAGACCCTCAGGCGGCAGCAGCTTTTCAACTTCATTACATGAATTTATACAGTCCTGGGTGACTGCCAGCATAAGAGCCCAGCGGCCACCAGAGCCGGGCGCTTTGGAGGTGTCCCCTGGCAGCAGTCACAAAGATCGGGGTTCCAGATGAGTATACCTGGCAGATATCAGCAAGCTGCTAAAAGGCAGAGGGATAGTAAAGATGGGGTCCACCATCTTAGGTTCCCTGTGCGCGGCTCCAGAGGCCCCTGTGTTTGCGGCAAACCTGAAGCCAGCCTCCCCCCCCAGCTGAAGCTCCAGAACAAGCAAGTAGACCCCTTTTCCAGAAGGACCCGCGGTGCGTTTCAGTCTCTTGTCTGCAATTCCCTAGAGGCAGTAGTCTACCCAAAACTGTCTCTGATTGTTACAGTCCTGGGGGACCCAGGAACGTACCACGCAGGGCCATGAGAGGCAGGCAATCAAGCGGCATCCCCTGGGCTGTAGCTGTGAAAACCAGAGCAGAGACGCGTGTAGGAGCTTCCTTCTGGGAGGTGCTGATGCCCTGGGTCATGGCGGAAGGGGAGTGCGAAGGCAGCACCCACCCACCGAGGTCCGTGGTGAGGATTCCGGTCTGCCTTTAGTTGGAGGTTTTTTCTTTTTTTTTTTTCCTCAAGATTTTATTTACTTATTTTTAGACAGAAGGGAAGGGAGGGAGAAAGAGAGGGAGAGAAGCATCAATATGTGGTTGATTCTCGCACGTCCCCTACTGGGGACCTGGCCTGCAACCCACACATGTGCCCTGACTGGGGATCGAACCAGTGACCCATTGGTTCATGGGCCAGCACTCAGCCCACTCAAGCCAGGGCTGGTTGCGGGTTTAATTCGAAGCTCGCCCCTCAAGCTGCATCCAGCATGATCATGATGATTGGGCAATAGGCCCCTTTCACAGAGAGAGGGCACTCCTGGGGCTGACAGCTGCTTAATAACTGCGTTTCTGTGGGGTACAGGCCGTGGGATCTGCGAACAGAAACTGCAGTGGCTGCCAGAGCCAGGTCTTGTAGGCATGTTCCCTGGCAGCAGCTGTAATAATCGGGGTTCCAGACAAGAGTGTGTGCTTTTCTTTTCTGGGAGATGCCAGCGTGCTGGAACCTGCAGAGGGAGGGCACAAAAATTGCACCCACCGGCCTCTGTTCCTGAGAGCAGGGTCTCTTGGGCCACTAGATTTGTGTCAAACTGGAAGCTTGCCTCTCAGGCCAAAGCTCCTAGAGCAGGGGAAAAAAGGCCTCTTGCCCAGAACGACCGGGGATATGTTTCAGTCGGCCGCCCGTGCAATGCCCTGGCGGGGGAGCCTGCCAAGAAAGGTCTTTCTCGGCTGTGACAGAGCCGGGGGGCCCGGAGTGCTCCCTACCCTGTCCTCCAGAGCCAAGCCGTCCAGGGGCCTTGTCTTGGCAGTAGATGCAGAACTCAGGGCACCGGCCATGTGTAAAAGCTACTTTCTGGGAGATGCTGGTGCCCCGGAGCATGGCAGAGGGGGAGTGGGAGGATGGCACCGGTGGGAAAAAGAAAAAGAGAGAGATGGTGACCCCTGGCTCGAATAAAGCAGAGGCAGAGTGGGCCGACGGGACCTGACAGCTAGAGGGCGCCAGAGGGGAGCATAAAGGTGGGGTGAGTAGGAAAAGAAGGCAGAGGGAGAACCCGCAGAGGGCACCGCCAGCCTCTGTCCACAGAGAGCGTTCCAGCAGGCTCTTAAGATTGTGTGTGTGTGTGTGTGTGTGTGTGTGTGTGTGTGTGTGTGTGTGTGTGTGACCTTAGACGCCTGCCCCTTAACACAAAGCTTCAGTGTATGCAAATAAGCCTCTTCCACCTAAAGTTTGACCGAGGCTTCTGAGCCGGGCCTTGGCACAGGTGGGTCTGAGCGTACCAGCTCTTCGCGAACCGTTTCTCAAATTGCTTCCGTCTTGTGGTCCTGTGGGTGCGAGCCCCAGAGTTTCCAAAGCAAAGTGCTTTGGTGGTTTGTTTCTCAGGTGCAGGCCTTAAAAGTAGGGGTGCCTGATACTGGGTTCGAACTCTTCACTCCTTGGGGGAATTCCAGGTTTTGCGTTTCCTTTCACGTGTGGGTCACAGTGCCGGGGGTGGGGTTTATGGCCAGATGGTGACCTAAGCTAGCCTGCCCACTTCAGTGGGGTTTTCTTGTCATTTGCCTCTTTGGGATACTGTTGTCCTATCCCTCTATGCTATAGTTTAGAGCTGAATTTCAAACACTCTGATTATGGCACAGTTACATAAGGAAAAGGGCTCTCTGACTCCATTACTGTACCCTGAATAAGCTCTAGGTTAGGGAGAAAATAAATAAAGTGGCACATTATAGGCAAAATCATGTGAGAGGAGTGGAAATATGGAAGGGAAACATATATCTGTTCCAGAGAAAGGAGTGTGGATAAGTCACACGTGAACTATAATGTATGCATGTTGTTTACCTGTGAACCTACTGGAAGCGTGCAGCCTAGGAACACCTTTGACACCCTGTGCCTCACCGACAGCAGGGTGCCGAGCAGTTCATAGCCAGCCAAGTCGATGGTGTTAATTTTTAATTTGAACTTATGAACACCAGTCACTGAAAATCATGACCGGTTCAGAACAACACTGAGGATGCTGTAATAACAAAATATCCTCCTGGGAAATGACAAAATATCCCCCTGAAAATCCCAGTTACTCGTGGGTATGTGTGCTCAACACTTTGTCACATGGCCACGCAGCATGTGACGGTCAGACTTCTTAGCAAATTCTGAATTAGGGGGCCTTACTAAGTTCTGTTAATAGGCAAATGTTAGATTGCGCATGCCAAAGCATTCCAAATTTTAGTGTAGGGTTAGGCTGAATAACTCCAGGAAGGGCATTCTCATTTTAAGGTTTTCTGAAGAAAAATCACGGTGGCAATGATAAAAACAAGAAAAAAATGTTCTGAATCCTTCTGGAGACTTTTTGAAGATGAAAGGGAAAATTAAAATATGAAAAAGAGCATCAGGGAGATCATTTGTAATTTAAAAAAGCACCAGTTGGCATGTAGTCTGTGAATTAGCAATACTATTTCATGAAGACCCAATTTGCTCAAGCCTGGCAATTAAAGCTGAAGAGACAGTGTTGGTTAATAAAATGTATCAACGGGAGAGGTATTATTTTTTCATGGTTTTAACATTGAGCGGCAAGGGGAAACAGACTATCACTCATTTATTAAAGGACAGGATTCAGTTTTTGGCCTTACTCTAAAATTTTCTCAACCTGGGAACTTAAAGACATCCTGGGTGGTAAATATTTCACATTGTGTGAGTCTCTCGTTGAGTGACAGAAGATTTTTGGGCCACAGATCCGAAACAAAACTACTTCTAAGCCCAAGTGGTTTCCCGAAAAATGTCCTTTAATTAAAACCTGCTTAAAGGAAGATTTGCTTATCTGATCCATGTTTTCCTTGAGCAAAGAAGGGTTGTGGGGACTTTAGTAATTTGCTTCTACATTCTCTTAACAGGGTGGAGATTTATGCTGCTTTAAATCATATGAGATAAAATCCCTTTTGAGGACCCTGGGGAAAATTAAGCAAGAAAGTAAACTTGAGGACCCTGGCCAGGTTTTGAACTTTCTGTAAGCATGGCAGTTGCATGTGCTAAAAGTCTCTCTTGCCTCAGAATGTCAGTGTCAGCAGTAAACTGTGATCTCCTCCAGTCATGGAGTTCCAGAGCTGAAAGGAACCTCAGAGATTATTCAGTTCAAGTATCAGCTAATGAGGAGGCCGTCTCATTCCACTGTCCATCTGACACCTGTCTTGGCGAGACTTGCTAAGACAAGGTTACATCTCTCATTATTGGCCAAGCTTAGACCACACTAAAAAGTTAGGCAGGAAGATGCTTGAATCCCTACTTAGCAGAGTATTCCATAAAAACTTTCAATAACTTATTCTTATGTGATTGCACTTTTTCTCTGGCTATTAAGCATCCCAAACGTGCTATGCCATTGTATTTCTGTCATTGTTAAGGAACAAAGGCTGGCAAGCTGTGCATTCTATGATCGACCTGGGCTGTGCTTTCGTGTTAAGGTTGAGGTGTCAGGTTCTTGCTAAAGAACTTTCTCTTTAAGCCAACAAATATGCTTCTAAGCCTGCTGTAGCTTCCGGTTTCTTTGTAAAGCTTTGGCCAGCTGCCAGCTGTTATAATAAAAGCTACAGTGATGACACATGGTACTCCTGGGTCACTGTACTATTTGTCAAGTTTCAGTATTATACCTCAGGCTGATGCCCTGGAGGAGGAAGCAAAGGGCAAAGCTTGCAAAGTCTTCTTAAACACATCTTTGTTTTAGATGTATTGTGCCAGCCACGGAGCAGTGTCTCTGCCCAGGTTATGGGAGGACCTAGAATTCCTAGGCTCAGTCAGCGGTTTCAATTCACAGTTCAAACCACCAGATGAAATACCTTGTAGCTAAAATATGCCAAGAGTGACTTATGGGAGGGGAATCACCAAGACACTCTTTAGCAATTGTTGAGGACGCTTTAGAGATTAAATCCTGTTCAAAACTAATCCTGTTCATAAACTGGGGCAGTGCCTTCTGAGGGCATTTTAGTTGGTAAGGTCCCGGCAGCCCGCCCAAGGCACAGACACACAACACAGGAGGAGTTATCAAACTGAGTATTTCCACAGCCTCTCGGCAAAGTGAGCGGCAAAGCCCTGGAGTGAACTAGGTAGACACTTACTTAGGGATCCTGGTCTCCATCTAGCTTTTCTGCCCCTCAGATCACTGTCATGAGCTAAGCACAGAGGACATCCCTCCTGAGCCCCGTGTCCCAATATGGGTAGCAGGACCATAGCAGGTGTCAGACGGGCACTGGAAAATTAGTAGCTCACGATTCAAAGCCCCAACTGACATTTCCCTAATTAATTTTATTTCATACCTGAGACGGCCAGTTCTTTCCATGCCCTTCAACAAACACTCACTGAACATCTCTGTACACAAAGCATTGTGCTCGTGCAATAGCAGAAACAAAGGTTAGCAAGAGACCAGGTCAGATGGAAGAAGTGGCAAACCATATGATTTCACTCCTATGTGGGATGTAAAATGAAGCAACAAACACACATACAAGAGAAACGAAAACTCGCAGACACAGACAACAATATGGTGGTTACCAGAGGGAAAGTTGGTGGGAGGGGTACCAACGGGTAAAGGGGGCCAAATAAATGGTGATGGAAGATGACCGGACTTCACATGATGGACACGCACTGCAATTTACACGTGATGTGGTATAGAATTGTATCCTCAAAACCTATATAATTTTATTAACTAATGTCACTCCCCATAAATTTAATACTTTTTTTTTTAAGTAAGCAAGAGAGGATCCCTGGTTCTTGTCAGTTTCCAGTCAAAGAGGGGAATAGTCAGGGCCAAAAAATGAACTTCACACTTGCACACACCTCCAGCACGGGGTTTTCCTGACCTCCGGCCCTTTGTCTAAGACACACGTCAGCCCGGGACTTTGACTCCACACCTTGGCACTTCCACCCAGGTCCCTGAATGCATTGCATTTCACTTACCATTCTTTGTGCACGGTGGCCTGGGGAAGTAGGGGCTTTGGAGACAAAGCACTTCATATCCTGACTCAGCATTTAATAGCTGTGACCTTGTGTCAGGGACTTAACATTTTTGAACTACAGTTTCCTCATCGATGAAATGAGATCTCAAATTCAGATTCCATCTTCTACCCAGGAGAGCATCAGTCATAAATGTCTACTCAAGCCATAGTTCCCTCTCTTCCTCTTTGCATTCACTCCCCTAAATTTTTGTCTTCTTTTTGATGTTTTTATGATTCTTTGAAGATTTTGCAAAACCTTCATCTGCGACAAAGCACTCGTACATACTGTTCATTACATTTGACACATGTCGTGTTAAAGAAGCAGAAAGAGAAGAAACTGAGGGTTTCGATCTCAATTATTGCTACATTGATGAACATAAGATTTTTTTCTGGCTCCCTTAGAAAACGTGACAAGCGCTGATTAACACATAATGCTGTGGCAATGGTGGTAAATGGATTCTGATTTGAAAATTATATTATTCTTGTCTTGAAATACCTTTAATGGTTTCCTTGGAAATTTTACATTGATTTTAAGGTGTGCACTTTAAGTTTCAAGGTTCATAACCATAATTACATGGGTCATTTTAGCACCCCATGGTTTGTAATCCTTTTGCCCTCTGAACCAGGAAAAGTATTAACTACTGGTCATCTGTAATACTTGACCCACTGCCATGTTTTAATATTATTAATGATGTTCATATATTTAGCAATGTGTGAAATGTTTCAAATAACATGCATTAAGAACTGAAATTGGAAAGAATCTGAATTGTATCTTATTTGGTGTTTTTAAAAATATTCTAAGGCTAATAGATCTCACATTATTCACTCTCATTGGCTAATGATCAATATTTTGTGGTAGGCAATGCACATATATTTTCCCAGAACCTTCTTTGCCCAACCCCAAGAGAAAGAACCATTTCATTTACCTAGCTAACCCGTAATAGAGGAAAAGCATTTTCTTTTCAAGCGGGTTTTATGAAATTTAGATTTCTGTAGCTTAATCTCTATGGGCAATTTGAAAGTGACGGATTTGGAGAGAGAGATAGGAAGAGAGAAAATAAATGTTCTTCTTTTCTAAAGGCACAGGTGACAAGCATATATTTCAATAAAAATAATCAGGTTGTGACTAAATAATTAGACTTGCTCTAAAACTACAGAAGAAAATAAGTGTATTTTATACTCACTTCTCACATATGGAGATATATCTGCGTATCGAAGAGGAGCTGTTATATACGGTCCACACTAAAAATGCCACAAAGCATGTTATTTTAAGGGATGTCAAAACTTTTTCCAGCATCAGGCCTGATATTTGAGGGAGATGGTTGTGATCCTTTACTTTCAGTTCATGAGTTAATTACTTTGCTAACAGAAATTCAATGGATTCCTTTCTCTTCACCGCCCTGACTCCCCACTTCCAAACAGAGGGAATAGCCTATGTTTATAGCTTGGAAATCACATCAGGAAAGAAGGAATGAGAAACAAGAAGCGGTGTTGAGAAAAGAAATCGGCAAATGCCTAAATAAGCACTGGTCATTTTTTAAATGACAATTTCAGAGTTAAACCAAGGAGCAGTTAAAGTGACGACGATATTGTATCAGTTATGAAAAACTTCCATTTCTCATATGTTTGGTAACTTAAGATTACACTTGGAAATAATATGCTCAGGGAAGAAATCACAGTGGAAATTACAAAACAGTTAGAACTGTTTTACATTTTCCCCTGGAGGTATCTGTAGACTTTGCAAGATGTTCAGGGAAACTTTCCTCAACTATTTTTTTTTTTAAATATAGTCTTACTCTTTCTAAGCTACTGAGAAAAAGCACTCATATTAAGAAATAAATTTTGCAATAAGATTTGACCTTTTAAAAATTATTTAGAATAGTTTGAAATACATTATTTTCATAAACTGTAGTCTGATAATTGTAAAGATACCTGGAATCAGAAGGAACTTTTATAAGAGCCTTATGATCTTAAGAAATTTTAAAATTTCAGTTAATTTATAAATGTAGTGCTGTTGCAGGGAAGACTAATGGGTTATCCTTAGGGTAATTTTTGTTGGGACAGCATAACTGATACATGCACTCAGGAGAACAATAATGAAAATTTCTCCCACAGAGAAGTTCGTTCACACATTTCCTTTGATATTTACAGCCCATTGGATACATTTAAAGAGAGATTTAATAATTTTAATTTAAAATGTGGATTTTTTCTTTATTTTTATTGTTTACAATGCTCCAGAATTGCATGATTTGCCAATGTTTGTGTTGAAACATTTTAGAGTCCACTTCAAGTACGTTTTCTTCTGCCCATGCTCAAATTGGTAGTAAGAAAATGACGCAGGGTTGAGAACAGCAACGTTTGAGATGACCATCTGTGAATTTCAATGGGGAATTTTCTGCTTGTCCTATGGGGCGCTTCCTCGGAAAAATAATATTGATCACTTCCATAGCTTAAAATTACAGTCTAGCAGGCATATAATTGTAGCCATTGTCCTAGAGTCTCTAGAGAGATTTTAAGGTACATAATTGTAAGATGTTATAAATATATCAAAACTTGTCAGATGATGAAAGCAATTTAGAATACTGCTGCTTTAATTTCATATTTTAAGTGGACACGTAATTGCTATCAGCCTCCAAAGAGAATGGTAGCCAAGTGTGTGAGAGAAACGTAGGATATGCTAAGGGAACCATTTACATCTAATTATATGATGCTTCATACACAGTCTGATTTTGTTACCTTATCTGAACACTAAATAAGGAAATAGTGTGAGGAATTCTTGCCACCAAAAAAAACATCCCCAGGGCCAACACCTTGCTGGATGATGATAGATCCTCTCCGGCTCTCTGGGGTAATATAGGAACTTCTTGTCCTAAAGCTTCCAGTCGAGCCCTTGATCTTTTCTTGGGTGGGTCTAAGAACTTTGGCCAAGCTCGTTTCCATTCTGAGCCTTATAGTTTACATCTAATAAAAAAAATAAATGTTTAACAACTCATGCCGTTACTGTCAGGCCCAAAGGACATTAGATACAGATGCGCGTGACTTGTGCCCTGTATCAGCACCAGAAAGCAGTTGCGGCTCTTCACTTACCTATGAAATGCAGAGCAAAATATAGAAAATAATTATTGTTTGCTTATGTATTTTCTCTCTCCCCAGTTTAACATAAGGAACTAAAAGACTAAGAACATCGACCGCATTACTTACCTCTGTATTTAGTGCCTAGAATGTTACTTGGCACACTGAGTGAATTAATGAACAAATGAATACATTTAACTTCATATCAAATCACATCCTCCATTTGACAGCTTGCATCCATTTAAAATTCTTCCATCATATATTTTGGCTAACTAATGTGTAAAGAAACGTATGCATTACCGAGAGACCCTGAATGTAAATTGTTGTTCGGAACATAAATGTTCATTGTTTAAAAAAGTGAAGTTATTGCTAAGGTTATAGAGCCAAATACCAACTTACTTCTAAAACTCATATGTTCTTCTGAATCTCAAGTAACACTGAGTATTATAATTAGTCTTGACAAAAGAGCTGATAATCAGTCCCACTGCATTTAATCTTACATTTGCATAATTATTATAAGTCTCCAAAAGGCTTTGGGAGGGAACATTGATCATTCCCTTCAGTTTTCACAACCACCCTATGAAGTCAGAAAAAATACATTAAAATTCTCATTTCTCAGGAATCTGGCTCAGCAAGGACAGACAACTTGAAGTCACCCAACTAGAAGCACTGACTTGAAAATGGCTTCTCATCTGTTTGTCAGTGGAGGCTGTGACTTTCACCCACTGAATGATGTTCTCGGGTTTGTGGGAAAATTTGGTTCACATTCCCTTATAATCTTAACTGGACAGATTCCAAGCTCATTTACAGACCTCACGTGTCACTCTGGTCACTGATCGCTTGCTCTAATATCCTTTAAGAAATCAAGAAATCATACTTGGAACCTCTGGGGACGTTCCGGGGGAAAGGAATGGAATACGATAATCGGGTGAAGTCGAAGGGTAAAAATTAAAGGTCAGCTCTTTAGAAGTTAACAAAGCAGGTCCCTAAATGTTTTTGCAAAGTTCTGTCTCGCCCTAATCCTTTTTTTACCCCCCGCACCAGTAAGTCTGCTTTAATATTCTTTCCTTGTGCGGTCCGGAGCGCCCTGGGCCTCTTGTTTCAGCAGGGAGGTGTATGAAACTGCTCCCAAGGCACTTTCCAGTTTAGGATATACCCGCAATTCCCTTTCTTCTGACTGTTTCTCCATCTGGGTTCAAATTGCAGCTCAGCTGCCGCGCCCTTGAAAAGTCCTTTAAATGCCCTGTACCTCAGTTTCCCCATCTGTAAGACGGATAATCACCCACCCATCTCGTAGCCTTGTTCGAAGGGTTCACTGGCTCATTTATAAAGCATGAAAACAGCGCCTGGCACCTAGCAAGTGCTAGGGAAGTATTAACTTATTATTATTTTATTCTTATCAAGTTTATTATCCTTATTATTATCTTCAAGCTATTATTAATATTATCATTATCTTCTGAAAAGAAGAGAAAAGACCTCAGAGGTCATTGTCTCAGCCAGGAGGGAGGCTTTTGTTTTATTAAGTCCACTCTATGCAGCGCTGAGGATGGGAGTGCAGAGGGGGCAGGAAAACGAAGACTCTGCAGCCAGGTTTTGTTTGGGGGGAACAGGAGGAGGGAAGACACGAGGGATGGAGACTTTGAGAGGGAGCTACACCCTCGTTAGCCACGTCGCTTTTAAAATCAGCGGCTTCTGCCTCTGCTGGCTGCTTCCCTGAGCACCAGCCTCCCGTGCGTGTCAGATGTTAAGGTCACCATCACACAGACCCGGGGTTATTTTCAGATTTGCCGTCCATGAGGGATGGTCTGTGTTCAAGTTCAAAATCGCCACCTGAGTCATATTGGATTGCTCTCTGTTTAGATAAATGACAGAAACCCGGTGGGTTATTGGGGAGCAAAACAATGTATTTCAACCATCGTTAAGATAGCAACTGCGTTGTGTTTTTTGTTCCGTTCTATTATCATTAAAACTCATCCAGTCTGCTCTCACTCTTTTACAATCCATTTCCTTCCTGTAAACTGGAGTAATTTGTTAAATGTGAGTCACATCGTATCACACTTCCCCCAACCCTCAGTAGCTCCCATGACACTAGGAACCACACCCCAGCCGGTTGCCCGAGCTCTCAGGTCTCCTGGGGCCAGTGCCACCGCCCCCCCAAACAACATCACCCCACCCGCCTCCCCGGGCTCTGGCAGCCCTGCCGGTCCCCTGATCCTGGCCTTTTCCTTAAACACACCTTGCTGCCTTCCTACACATGGCAGGAAGATGCTGTTCTTCCTGCCAGATCTTCCCAGAGCTGGCCTGTTCTCCCAGTTCAGGCCTCAGCTCAGAAGTTACCTCTGCAGAGAGGCCTCTTCGGATCCTACCATCCGAAGTCAGCCTTGCCCCTCCCCAGTCTTCTCTGCCTCCCCGCTCCTCCGCCCCTCTCTCTGTCACAGCCTAGTGCTTAGCTATGTGGGTGTTAGTGTCCAATGCCTGACTTTTAACTTGCCTCAACTAAGAATTACTTAATCTCATTCAGCCTGTGTTTCCTCATCTGTAAAGTGGGAAAGGGAATAGCGCCTGCTTCTTAATGCAGCCGTGCAACTTACACAAGGCGATATGCGTGGGCTGCGTAAGTAATTCCTGGCACATGCAAAGCATTCAGTACATATCGGATGTTGTTACGTTTTTTTGTAGTACTGTCCATTGTCTGTCACACACTAGACCAGTAAAATGCAAGCTCAGAGCAGTGACAGTCGGCCGGGTTCATCACTGTGTCGCTGGGGCTTAGAAATATCTTGGCACGTGGTAGGCACTCAGTGAACATTTGAACAAACGAATGCATCCATTATCCATACACACCTGTCTTGCTTTTTCCCCTTCTTATATTTTCTCCCCTTAAAAGTAGAGATTCTGTTCTTCTGCAGGAACTAGGATACTTAAAAGCTCCATGCAATTACTCTACATAGACCCTTTCATTCCTTTAAGATTATTAAAACCTTTGCAAAGCTACCATTTTTAGCTTTAGCAGTCCAGACGAAAGAGTAATTGGTACGATGGCGCCCTCTCCAGGTAGAGGTCAGGACCACAGCAGCCCACCTCAGGCTCCTGACCAGTACAGGGGAAACGGGAGGCACTTTCTTCTCTGGTCCTCCCGGCCGTCTTTGCTTGACTTTCTCTACCATGTGACCTCATGGAGGCCAGAGCTCTCACCTGTTTTGTCTACCACTGTACTCCCGCACCTAGATCACAGCCTGGAACAGAGGAGGCAGTGAGTAAATATTTGTTGAATGAATAAATATATGAATAAAAATAACCATTTCTATGTCTTTCTCCCATGATGTCCCTGAAAACTGGGGCCTGCTATTAACAGAAAATACCGATCACTTGCCTAGTTGTATGCAGAGGTTCAGCACTGAGATAATAAGAGATAATGAGAATGAAAAAAAACGAGTGAAGAACAAAATTGAAAATAAAAAACCTAATAGTATCAAGTTGCCTGTTACAAACAAAATTAGTCATATGCTTCAATGAAATACGTATTTAAAGTACAATTTTAAAAGGTTTGGCAGTGTACTCCAGATATAAGACATATGAGTTACACTTTCATTATTTAAAATTCATGGCATTGCTAATTTCTGGAAGTCCTATGCGAAAGAGACGCTGAACAAATGGAACACTTAAAAACCCAAACAATGGCACTCTCTGTAGTGTCTCACTTGAAAAAAAACAAACAATAACTTTATATAAAAATCTGTCCCCCACAAGGCTTGTGAAGGGATTTTTACTTAATCAAAAATGCGTGTTATCGTTTTCTTTTAAGCAGAAACATCTCTGGTGAACTTAATAGACAATATATCTAATAATTGCATACATCGCTTTCCCTTTGTAGTGAACACAACACTCTCAAGTGCACTAGCTCCTATAATGCTATCCTAAGGCCTGTCGAACAGAGACACCTGGTGTTTTTATCTTCATTATAGAACTGAGCAATTAGGACCTTAGAGAGGTTCAGTGACTTGTCCAAAATCACAGTTAATGAAGGCCGCCAGAGCCCTGGATCTCAAAACATGTGGACATTGGGATCTGAGTGGTTTTTCTCCCTGACCCCCGTGCTACCAGTCTCCACACTTAGTCACAAACATCCGTGTTTAGGCAACAGACCACCTCACAGAGCATTAGGGAGCCGAAAGGAAAAAGCTAGTGTCCGCGTTCACGTCCCACCTAATTAGACACGTGACCCAGAAACTGATTTCCCACCTCTAATTCCAAATCGTATCAAAGCCAAATTCTGAATGTCCTACTGCACAGCTACATCACCCAGGGTAGTGCTTTAGACCTTCTCGAACTTTCTTCCCCTTAGTCACATAGAATCCTGTTAAATTACTTTTGTTTGGCCCCCCAAATGCATAAAATTGACTCATTTTAGTCCCAGAAAACGACCGCAGAGAGGCGTATTTAAACTCGAAATTGAAATTAAAACCCTTGATAATGGAAAACATCTTATGTAAGAAATCCAGGAATGGCTTTTTGTAGCTCATATTTTTACTGTTGTTGGTAATACAGAAAGTAAAAACAAGTCATGTTACATAAATGACCCCCACTTGGTACCTGGCCTTCGGCCTGCACCCGAGCCCACGCAGCTCATGTTCGGTGCCTAAATAATTAGAAATCAGTATGACGACATAATTTAGCCTGAGCTGCAGTTTTGACTATGCCTAACCACTCTTGTATTTTTCCATCTTTGATTCTAAATTGGGAAGTTTCCTGGAAAGGAAACCCTCTTCCTTATCCACAGGTGGCCCAGTGTCGATACTGTCTATGGAAAAACAATAAGTGCCGTTTGTATCTGTCAGCATACTGGACTGCATCTAGACTAGCTTGGTGAGGTGTGAGCCCGTGCATCCGTGACCGCACGAGCTCCACGTTCAACCGTATCCAGACTGCTTCCCACTCCAGTGGCCTGGACTTTTCTTTACCGAAGAGACTAGTAGAAATCACTTGGGTTAATGTGACTTCTGAAGAACTCCTTCTGAAAAGATGCTATTTATTTATTCATTCACTCATTCCACAAACACACGTAAAACAACTACTGTATACCTAGGGCGGCCTGTCCACGTCCTCATTCTGTTTTCTAGAGAATTAAAGAAAATCGTGTTACAGGACAGATAGCTGTAGTAAAAGATGCATAACCTCCTAGTGAAGAGTCATCTGAAAAAAAGTACCCTCCTTTTGCTTTTATGCATTAGCATAGCTAATGAGTTCAGAAATACAGTTTTCAAAAGGGGTCTTCTATTGAAAAGAACAAAGATTAAGTTAAATGGCCAGAAGCAGGTGGAGGCTGATGCAGGGGGAGACAAGGCGGACTGACCAACGGACCACTTAGCTGGGGCTGGAAATTTGATTAAGGGTAATTCTGGAGGAAAGCCTAAATTATTTAATTAGCTACTTAAGCAGATTCAGTCTTTTCCTCATGAAGAGACACCCTCAGGGGTATTATGTATACACTATAATCTCTCTTCCCACCTGCTAAAAACACGGGATATTTGTTGCAATCACAGTGGCCTCTACCGTAAGAGGCTTTGCAAGAGTGAGCCCGAACTGCAGCAGTCAGGATACTAACACATCATGTCAGTTTTGTTTTTGAAGTTTAGCTTTTACCAGTTTGGAAAATTAGTAATTGTGAAAATTAGCGGTTTGAAAACTACGATTAGTAGAAAGCCATGGTTACCATGGTAGGCTGTAGAAAGACATTGCTCTAAAATCCCACCTTTGGCTCTTAGTGTTTGCGGTGATGTTAGCCTCATCCCGTGGCCGGTTCTCCTTCGCTTTGACCCTCATACAGGAAACCTTAGAAGGGACGTTGAACAAATAGCACCGGTGTTTGCAGTGGTCTCAGATTGTCTGTGTAAGATACTTCCTCAGTGACACCAGCTGAACTTCATTATCAAAAACAGGGTGGGGTACAGCTTAGTACAAAGCCACTATTTATAAGGCATCCCCCAGAGCTAGCCTCACCAAAAGTAAATGTTGATAGTCCTCACCCAGTGGATTTATTCAGCATCTAGAACAGATAGAGCATATATTGAATGTCGTGAGACTCAAATATCATATATTACAGAAAATGATAAAGATATTCTGGTCATTGGAACTGGGCCAGAAGGCTCTGTATATCTTGATATTATTGAGAGTCACTGGTATTCCTGAAATAACTGGTTGGTGGCCTTGCCGTTGTCACCGTCCTTTCTACGTCTGCCGTCCATTCTGTACATCTGCTGCCCAGATGGACTTTCTCTGGCAGCCAAGGAGACCCAGTCCTCAGGGAAATGGATTAATAGGTGGTTGTATTGTAGTTAGGTAAGATATTACATTCTTTTCTAGTGGCAAAACAATTGATTGATGATTGGTCCTTAAGAAATGATATAAAGAAGATGGCAAGAAACCTTCAATTTCCATTAATAGATTGTTTCAGTTGGCAGTAGAATATAGAAATAATTGAATGTGCCAACGATGATTCCCTCTTCTTGCAATTCCTTTGTACAAAATGGTGTTATTTGTACATCTAGATGTTTAAGGTCATGCAGTGTCTTATTTAAAAGGTTTTACCTTCTTCCCCTTGTTTTTCGAGGAAGCTAAAATTGTGACAACCATTTAATAAAAATAAAGAAATGGTTACCAAGTTTCTAAACGTATTTATTTTCTTATAAATACCATAAAAACCACTGTGTTTGAATTTCAGTGATAATGGTACAAATTATTTTTTTCTAAAAAAGGTAATAAAGGAAATTACAACTTTGGGAAAAAAGTGATGGAGACCAATGTGTCTTGATTTGTAATGCTGTATTTTTATTTTTAGTGCCTCAGTGTTAATAAGCATGCAAGAAATGACTGACTTTTCTTCCCTTTCAGCGGTTTACCTCTGCAAGAGAACAATGCAGAACAAAGCAAGGCTGGAGCTGGCAGACTATGAAGCTGTGAGTGCTAAGAACATTCTGGCAAAGGCAGTCAGAGAATGAACAGGAGTAAGGCCCATGGTCGTCTCTGGGCACTTGGTTATCTTTCTCTGTTCGTGGGTGTTAAGGGTCAGATTTCCAAAGGATAGCATAGCATAAGACTTAATAAATCTCTCACTTGCTTGCTTGCTTTCATTCTCACTGAAGACAATGAAATTCTCAATACACAAACTCAGAGTAGAAGGGGTAAGCCTATTTTATTTGCAAAAGTTGACTTAAGTGTAACAACTTTAGATATATACTGACATATACTGAAGCTATGCAAACGTAGAGAATTAAAGAGCGTTTATAACGGGAAAATGGTTTTCGCCAAACTTTCAGATTGGTCACCGTCAGTGAGCACAATTAGTCTGACGTAATCTGTTCAGGTAATTGCTGTGTTGTGATTTACTGAATTCGAAACACTGTCTAGAACTGGGTAATGGGCCGCCAAGGGTTTACACTACTGTCCAGACCGGATAGACTGATTGCATCGGTAGTAGAAACAGCAAAGTGAGTGCAGAAAAGTCCTGAGCACTTTTTTTTTTAAATTGATTTTGAGTTGTGGTCTTCAAAGTCAATTATTCATAAAAATGAACATTTGTAATAGGTTTCCCTGTTTTTCTCTATTGACTGTTAATGCTGCCTTCAGTGAGCATGACATACTTAAAGCAGAGGACACGTACTGCTTTAGAAATTCTGTATTCGTTTTCTCGATAGACGCGTAGGGTAGATCAGCCAGACGGGGGTGGCGAGGACTGACACCAGGGTGTCTTCAGCCGCGCTGTGTTTTTCAGGAGACCCTGGCCAGGCTGCAGAGGGCGTTCGCCCGGAAGTGGGAGTTCATTTTCATGCAAGCGGAAGCACAAGCAAAGTGAGTCCTTGCCAGGCTCTTGGAAGATCAGTTCAAGTTGTGGCCTTTTGTTCAGAAAGAGGCACCGCCATTAACATCATGCGTCCTTCTTTGTTACCATGTTGACAGAGTGGACAAGAAGCGAGACAAGATTGAAAGGAAAATCCTTGACAGCCAGGAGAGAGCGTTCTGGGACGTGCACCGACCCGTGGTAAGAAATGTGCCCCAGTGTGGCCCAGTTCACAATGACAGCCTTTGGACAAAGAGGGAGGAATGCACTAACCCCACACTTTCTCCCAAAGTCTGCGTAAATTAGTTAAGAAAAGATGGCCACCTCTGCGTAAGGTAACCACAGTTCAATAATATAGTATTTAATTTATTTAAAAGATGCATTTTTTTCTTTCCACCATAATGTCACTGGCTTACTCTTGGCATTTGAGTTGCTTGACACTTTTAAACATTGGAGGGAAAAACAGAAAGCAGTTTGGCATGGCTTACTATTTACATTTTTCTGGATTGATAATAAAAGTGTAAGTCAAAATTTTGTTCCTCCCCTAATTTTTGTTAAAACCTATGAATAACCTGCTTTGGATGTCAGATTTCATGGACATCTTAGATGGCACAGAGTCAAATCAGCTCATACTTTTAACGATGTAACTTGGACCTACATACAGTAACTTAGCTGTTTTTCTTACCCAATAACGTTAAACCATGTGTCTTAGTGTAACAGATAATGGCCCTGGTAATACCAGGACACTGTGTAAGGAATTAAACAATGCTCATGAGCATTCATAAACAAGCATGTCTAATCTCATATATTTCGATTTTGATGTTGATACCATGTCTTTGTCATCTACATATTTCTTTAAGATAAGGCATTAGAGAATGATATTTACGTAAGTGTTATGAGAATAAATAACAGGGTCATAGCATCAGACAAATCAAGACTGAGAATACCTTAGAATTGTCCTCTCAGCTATCAGTATCCTCAGGCTCTAAGCCAAATTGGCCCATGTTTCAAAAATTTGTTTTTATATACATGTATTTCAATTTCGGGTGGCAGTGCAGTTGTTAAATTCTCTGTTGAGTTTTTCTCTCTTGAATTTGCAGCAGATTAGAACTCAGATTTAACTGGCTTCCCCACTCAAAATTCACCTTGAGTTTTACAACCAACAGTGAAAAAGGATTATGAGGTCACATGCCTAAGTATTACAAGGATACAAAGCAGGATTTTGCATGTTCGTTTGTTCTAAGCATTCTCTAGAAACTGGTCAACATATCGTCCCTATGTTTAACCACTTTGTGCTCTGACCTCTGGTGGCCCATCTCTAGCCTCGTTCAGCTTTGATGGCATGCGCTCTCCTGGGTACCCAAGAGGACTCGCTCCGTGCTGGCTTCCCTACACTCTGAATTGCTCAGTTTTTCTGTAAAACTGCTAAAAAACAGTGTATTTTCTTAAAAGCTTAGATAAAACTGTCTTAAAAGTAAAATAGAGGGCATGTCACAGGAGTAATGATCCCAACAAAATCTCTGGCTACAAGGATACAACAGTGTCATATGGTAATATTAGCAGATAAAAGTGAATTTTATTTGCATAACGTCAGGTCCATCCTTGCAGAAAACCTGCCGGTTCTGTCATCGTGTGCCTTTGTACACTGTATAGTCATGACCTTGAAGTCGAATGTGATGAAGCCTATTTATTGGTTTTCTGTTTCATTCACTGAGCTCAGTTTTCTTTGCCACATGTGGCGGATGCCTTTGGACACAATCAGAGTGGTTAAAGAATGGAGTCCCATAAAAATGACTTGTAGAAAGTTTTTTTTTTTTAATCTCTTTAAAGGATCAAGCTAATACTTCATAATAGAAATATTTTCCTCCTCATGAGTGTTATGCTAGGAAATCCTACCAGTGGTTTCTCTTGGGTGAGAATAAATACATCTCCAGAATATTAGAAAAATTCAAAATTCCTTTTCTTAGGGCTTAGTTGTACTGCTGTAATGTGGACACCTCACGTGTTCTTTTGAGGCATGGTCATACATTGAGTCCACCTTAAACAAACAAGCATGTCGTAAGAGGTCGCTAGCTCTGCGGGAGGTATTTTTCTAAATATATAATAAATATAATAAATAGAGAATTTTTGACATGAAAAAGTAAGAGCACTGAATTTGACTTTCATTGAAAAAAAAGGTAAGTGTGCCTTTATTGATTCATTCAAAGTAGTGCGTCTTTAAAGCAGCATTTACAGAAGCTTGCCGTGTGACAGGCTAATGACACCAAGTGAGTAAAACACTCTTCCTGTGATTGAGAATTTCCAGTCCAGGGGTGAGTGGGGTGGAGACTTGACGGGGTGATTATCTAGCCAACGCCATGATGACCACTATAAGAGAGCGATGAATATAGTGCTCTGGGAAGTACAGGCGTGACTTGGGTAATTGATTAGTTATGATTATCCCGAGGGGGCGGAAAGACTTAAGGGAATAGAGGTCTTCTTCTTAAATATGAAAAGCTATCCAATATAGGGAGAATGTGACTTCAACATGCAGAGTGAAAATGGTGTGGCATATGCCAGTAATTATAAACTGACTTCATTTCAGACTTCCGTTTCCCCCATTAAGCCCACTCTGTGAGGCCAGTGCCCCTGAACCCGTATGGTCCAAAAACTGGTATGGGTCATGACTTCTCTGGCCCCACTTCAGTGAGTAGAGTTTCGGTAACTCCCAAACGCAGTGTGGTTTAACACATAATCAAACTGCAAACCTAATTTAAACTGAGGCTTCTTTTTCCCTGGTTCTACAGGTGAGGGAGGAGGCAATTAGCCTCTTCTGCTTTTTCCTATCTAGTATTTTTTTTGCTCCTAATTCCCATCTCTGTAACCATGGTTTCTGACACATCCAGGGATGGACTGGAAGGGGCTGGACAAGTTGGGAACAGTAGCCTTGTTGGCCAACCTGCCTCCTCTGGTAATTGGGCGTTGGTGCTCTCTGAGCTTGGCCTGTGTATAAAGCCCCCTTATCTCGTGGGGGCTTTCGTAGGCCCTTGCCTGGCCACAGCCCTGCTTCTGGAGATTCCTTGCTGGCAGCTAACTTTGATTAAGGTGAATGGATCTCTGATTTGGCTAGCTCTTCCTCAGCCCCTAGAGGTCCAGCGTATCTCCTGTTTTCCTTTACTATCTCATCATACTTCCGGGAAGCCCTACTGGACAGGAACCTGAGGAGACGCCCTGTCTCTCGTCTGGACTACAGCAGGCCCTCTAGAAGCCTCTATTCTCTGTCCCAGTGAACCCTAGCACTACACGCACTTCCCAAACTTCAGCCCTCCCTTTCGCTGCCACAGGCCAGTTCAGCAGCCTCTCGTGCTAGTTGTCCGAATGCTGTGCTGCCAGTGCTCTGCTGTGTCCCTCAGTCTGTAGGAGGCGCATGTCCAAGCCTCGGGAGCCTCCTTAAAGCCCTTCTTTCCCGGCTTGGGCAGAGATGAGGCAGAGCTCTCAGAAGACTTCTCTCCCATATCCCCTCCTGATCCGCAAATCCTGGTGCATTCACTCTGGTCACTCAACCCCAAAGTTGGAGGGAGTTCAGGACTGTCTACTGCACCACTTTGTAACCCCGGGACAATGTTGATAGAACCGGTGAGAGCAGACATTCTTACCTTATCCTTCTTCTCACGGGAAAAGAGTTGACTGTTCTGCACTTAAGTATTACGTTGGCTGAAGGTTTTTCATGGATGGGTAAGAGGGTTACGAATTATCTGATTCTTGAGCTTCTGTTTAAAATTTTCTACCACTTTGCCTAAAATATACCTTAGCTGAAACTTCCATTTTCAAAATCCTGCTACTTTTGGAAGATACTGGGAGTATTTCTATCCATTTATATCAAGTTAAAATTTTGCTTTCACTTGTTCCATGAACTAAGAAAAAGTGAATTATAGCTATATTCTATAAATGCAAAAAAAAATCCCTTATTGTATGTATACTATCCAGGTAGAAAAAAATAGTTACCTACATGTAATCAAAATTGTGGATATGTCACAAGGCAATAAACCATGTATATAATTTAAAGAAATATTATACTTAAGCAACTTGGATTTTATTCAATAAATGGTGTTGGGAAAATTGGACAGATACATGCCGAAAAATGAAACTAGACCCCCTTCTTATGCCACACACAAAAATAAATTCAAAATGGATTAAAAACCTAAATGTTAGACCTGAAACCGTAAATATTGTAGAAGGAGACATAGGGAGTAAAACCTTGGACATTGCTCACAGCAATATTTTATCTGATAAATCTCCTTGGGTGAGGGAAACAAAAGAGAAAATAAACCAATGAGATTACATCAAACTAAAAAGTTTTTCACAGCAAAGGAAACTATCAACAAAATAAAAAGACAACCCACTGAATGGGAGAACTTATTTACCAATGCATCTGATGAGGGTATAATATCCAAAATTTATAAAGAACTTATAAAACTCAAGGCCAAAAAAACCAAACAATGTAATTAAAAAATGGGCAAAGGACCTGAATAGATACTTCTCCAAAGAGGACATACAGATGGCCAATAGACATGAAAAGATGCTGAACGCCACTAATCATCAGAGAAGTACAAACCGAAACCACAATGAAATACCACCTCTCAGCTGTCGGAATGGCTGTCATCAATAAATCAACAAACAAGTGCTGGCAAGGATGTGGACAAAGGGGAACCCTTGTGCACTGTTGGTGGGAAAGGGGAAAGCAGTGTGGAGATACCTCAAAAAATCTAAAATGGAAAAGCCCTTCCACTTCTAGGAATTTATCTGAAGAACCCCAAAACACTAATTCAAAAAAACATAAGCACCCCTATGTTCGTTGCAGTGTTATTTACAATCACCAAGATATGGAAGCAGCCCAGCATCTATCAGCAGATGAGTGGATAAAACAACTATGGGACATTTACACAAGGGAATACTGCTTAACCATAAAAAAGTTTTACCCTTTGCAACAGCATGGATGGTCCTGGAGAAAATTATGCTAAGTGAAATAAGCCCATCAGAGAAAGACAAACACCATATGTGGAAGCTAATGAACAAGCTGAACTAACAAGCAAAATGGAGACAGACTCACGGATAGAGAGCAGGCTGACAGCTCTGGGGCGGGGGTTGGTTAGGGGGTAGAGGGTTAGAGGAGAAAGGACTCATGGACAAGAGCGTGATGATTGAAGGGTAGAGGGGGTGGGTATAAGGGGGATGGATGGTAATGGAAAAAAACACAATAAAAATAAATAAAAGCACACAGGGCTGTGACATTTCAACCCACCAAGCACCAGTGACCAGATCTGAGCCAAGAGAGCTTTGTCAGCTATCACAGAGCTTGTTAACTTCTGGCATTGTCCCCACACTCCAGGTACTTGACTGTTCAAGCTGTGCCTCGATCAGATGTACATTTTTCAACTGAACTACGGAAATACATGCTGCGTGAGTCCTTTCTCCAAAAATAAGAGAACAGTAACACATGTGGTTAATATCGGTGACGATAAGAACATTGATTAGAACTTTTATTGCAGTTTCTAGTTACAGAAGCTTTTCACACTCATCAGATCACTTACTCTTTACAGGGACCTTGTAGGGTGGATAATGACTGTCCCTAATTTACAAGCAGGAGAAAGCAAGGCTCTGCGAAGCCGAGTTCTGTTGACTGTCATACAGATAAGAGTCAAATTCTTTCTTTTGACTAAAAACCTGACATTTGCTTCATAACGCCATGCTGTCTCAATTAAATAGAATGCAGTTTTTTGGGTCAATTTATAATGCACATCAGGATATTCTATTGCATCAGGGCCAGGTTTGTGCACACCAACTTTTTTTTTTTTTAAATTTTGAATTAGTGAAACGATTAGGGTAAGGGAACCGTTTCCCTTCTTCCCGTCCACGGTCTTCAGCTGGTCTGATAATTAAAGTGGCATAAGGAGGCTAACAGGAAAAAAAAACAAATTCTGTACATACGGGAATCCCATAAAAAACAGGAGACTCGGGCAGTCAGGTAATTGGGGCTTGCCTACCATTCTGAGCAAAGGAAAAGAGAGTACGGCTAAGGCATATTTACAGGAAGCTAAGAAGGGTACAAGTTTGGTAGACAAATATTTGTCATGCCATACATATGTCTTTTGCATATACAAAGGGTTTTGTGGGGTATTAAATTTCTTCCCGGTACCGATTCCTGATCTAAGTCTTTTTGGAAGTTCGGTGTGGGGGCGGGGCGGGGGAGGAGCCCTTCGTGAGCATGCTGGCCTTGGACTGTCTTCAGCTCTAAACAGTCCACACGCCAAAGGGGTTACCCTGGGGCGACTCATCCTGCCCCCCTCACTGAGTTGAACTTTTCATCTGTTAGGTGGGCTGCAGTGCCTTGCACGCCTGCTTGATCTCGGAGGCAGGCAAACAGCAGTCTGTGTCCATTGTCACAGCCTCTTGGAGAGGCGACTAGCTCTTATCAGCCTTGCTAGTCGTCCGGGAAAGGGTCCCCAAGTGGAACGTGCTGTGTAAGTGCGACAGGTGTAAAACCTAGAAATCCCCAGGTCTCGTCCTGGTTGAATCAGCAGGTATAGTTTTCTAGAGATGGAAGGGAGGGTGTGCCTTTAATTTTTATACTGTGTGCATAATTTGCATGCATCATTTTTTGTGCTCATTTGGAACTTCTTGACCAGAAAAAAATAGAATCTCCTAGGTTCTTCCATCACAATAGATAAAAGGATTTATTCGGGAAAAAGAAAGGACGTCAGTCCACTTGCAATAATGTACACACACTGAACCAGACGAAGATAGAGGAGGGGAACTAACAGAGGGAAAAGCAAGTTCAGGGGAGGGGCTGTTACAAGCCTGGAGCTCTGTGGTAGACGCAACGTCCTTCCTGAAGGGCTCTCGCGATGACATAGAGCGCCAGGACTCTTCCCGTGAGCCCTAGCTGCCCCCACAGGCCCTACCGAATCATCACGTCCAGGTTAGGGTCTCAGTCATAGATATGAAATTTAAACACTAGCAGAACTTTAATATATTTCCTAATACCTTCCTTGAAAGTTCTCAGTGATACCCCTGTTTTCAGTTTTAGAATTGTCGTCGGTTTTGTGGTGTCCATGAG
Source organism: Mormoops blainvillei (assembly GCA_004026545.1). NCBI lineage: Eukaryota > Metazoa > Chordata > Mammalia > Chiroptera > Mormoopidae > Mormoops > Mormoops blainvillei. Next base: position 12,421 of record PVJD01004099.1, on the reverse strand, counting down.
AAAGAAATTGTGTTGACCTCAATAGGAACGAAAGCAGATTCGTGTCTTTGCCAGTGGTCAGCCCTTGCCCATGGCGCCGCCTTCTCTATAAACAGTCCATGATCTCATTACTCATTTCTTTAACTTCTAGAAAATCTCAACTGTGTCCATCCCAATTTAAATCTTCCTTTTGCGTTATGAAAAAAAAAAAGAACAGCCTTTCTGTCTGTCATTCTGATCTGCGCCTTTATATTGAAAATATTTTGATAACGTGGCTCTCCTGAGCCTCAGTGACTGAAATTGTTCTCTTTCTCTGGCTACATCTTTTATCCTCTGCCCATTCTTTTTATCCTTGAATAGATTTGGAGATGCAGTGTCCTATCATTATGTAATAATCTGATGCTATTTATGTAAGCCAAGGGTAGACAGAGAATAAAAACTACCTTCCCTGTTATTAAGTGGGTGCTTCTATAGCCTGTGGGCTGGCAACTTCCTAAAATGATGCATTCAGATGTCTGCTCTGTTTTTCCTGGTACAGTGAGGACGTGGGCACTGGTTGGGTGTTACTAGGAGTGAGGCCCCGAAGACCAGCAGCCAACTCTGAGGGAAGAGGGCAGAGGAGAGTGTTAATCTCAGGTACCGATGGTGTCTGGCACCTTCCCCCGGGGCCCGGGGCGGTGTCAGGAGGGAAGCACCGTCTCCCGCTCGGACGCGCTATGGGGACGGCAGCGCCATGGATCAGTCCCACTACGGCCGAAGTAAAGTTCTCTTTGCCCGTGGAAAGGACCCCTAGATAATCTTGTAAATATAGACAGAGAAAGGGTATAAATGATTGACACTTGGGCCACTTCCACACTGCACTGAACATAGGGGTGCTTATGTTCTTCCGAATTAGCAGCCAACAGGGGCTTCTTGCACCCTCTGTGTCGGAAACAGTGCTAACTTCTCACACGTCATTTCGTACAACAGTGAGCCTGGTATTGTTACTGTTACTGTTACCTCTTACGTCCACTGGGTAAGAGGGGGGTTGGATAGGGTGCTTCGCTCTTTCAAGAAAATATAGCCCATGATCTTAACTATTTCGCGGTCATGTTTTGGGGGTTTTTTTAGTAACATTTTAAATAAAGACATAATCCTTTAAGTAGGTGACTTATTCAAAGGTTTTCTGCATCCTAAATATGTCTCAAGTGGGGTTACTTTAGAAAAAAATGCATTCAAGCTAAGTTGAGTGACTCTTGGCATTGAAGTTTTAGAAGAAATCATGAATTCAGGGCTGAGTTTGACATGGTAGTGTTTATACTGTCTTCCAATGTGAAAATCTTTGATATTATGCTTCAGTAAAAGTTAGGTTCATAGTGGTGACCTGTGTATTTAGTAGAATGCTTCTGAAAATCAAAATATGTAATGGCCATGGTTGGAGAACAACAAAGTAGTCCATGATTTAAGCTATTATTATTATCTTTATGTAATTTTTATTGCTTTATATCTTGAATGCAATTTTTATAGGGGTTTTAATCTTTAATTCCACAATACAGAGCAATGCAGAACACAATGAGTTCTTTGGAAATTAAGCTTTCTTTAATTCTATGTGTACAACTCACATACTTTTTTTTTCTTTTTTCTTTTATTTTTGTTGTGGTAGAATACTTAACATGGGATCAGATCCCTAGAGCTTATGCATGTTCCTTAACTCAGATGTTATACCTGTCCATTAGCAGGTCCGCGTCTCCCCTCTCCTCTGGCAACAACCATTCCACCCCTTGATTCTGTGAATTTGGCAGTGGTAGATACCACATCAAAGGGTAATCATGCAGTATTTGTCTTTCTGTGACTGACTTTTTCACTTAGCATAACATTCGCAAGCTTTATCCATATTGTCGCATATTACAGCACTTGCCCCTTTTTGAAGGCTGACTAGTATTCCATGGTATGTATACACCACAGTTTATTTCTCCAGTTTTCTGTCAACGGACACCTTGGTTGTGTCCACACTTGGGCTATTGTGAATAATGCTACAGTGAACATAGGAGCATTAATAGTCTTCAAAACTGTGATTTCAGTTCTTGTGTATAAATACCCAGTACTGAGATTTTGGGATCACGCAGCAGTTCTGTCTTTAACTATTTGAGGAACTTCCATACGGTTTTTAATAGTGGCAGCACCATTTCGTGTTCCCACCAACGCTGTGCAAGGGTTCCACTCTCTCACAATGAAGTGAAAGGGAGTTAGGAAAACAGTCCCATTTACAATAGCACAAAGAAAGAATAAAATAGTTCAAAATAAACTTAACCAAGGAGGTAAAGGGCTTGTGTATTAAAAGCTACAAAACACTGATGAAAGAAATTAAACTAGACACAAACAAGTGGAAAGACAGCTTGCATTCACGGGTGAGACGCCTCAATATCGTTAAAATCCGTGTGTTTTTAGAAAACCAAGAGCTGACTGGTGAGACACGCTGTTGTGCTGTGTGGATCAGTTGTTGCGTCTTAACGCCGCTGTGTCCTTGCACTTCCAGGTGGGACAAAGGCCCAGGGCGGAACTTCCGTTCGTCCTTGGATGTTTGTAGGTCACATGGAGATGGGCTGAAACAGAATGATAAAGGCCGGGGCAGAGGAACTCACTTCACCCTTACCCTGTATTCTCTGGAGCTGAGCTCCTTAAAGTTCCCCATACCCTGTGGCTTGTCACGTAGCCAGTCCCCGTAAAATCTGAAAGAAGTCTGCTGTCAGCCATGTACACTGATCAACCAATGGACTAATTATGTTGCAAGGTAAAAAAACAAGTGAGTGAAATTTTCCGGTGCCAGAAATGTTTCCTTTAAACCTAACTGAAGAACTAGATCATTGGTTTCATGTTAAATAAATGTGTACTATTAATGATAGGCGATGACCAGTCAGCCAGGGAGCTGTTGTACATGCCAATGTTCTCAGCACACATGCACACACACACACACCAGAAATAGTAAATAGAGCCATTTTGTATTTTTATGAGGGTTCAGAAAGAACTGTTAGGTAAAGTCTATAATTTCTCTCATTTATGTATTCATTTGATACGCATTCATTAAACACCTGCTAAGTATCAGGAGATTTTAGTGTCTCGCACAAACAGTGAAAAGGACAAGCAAGGTCCCTATATTTGAGGAGCTGGCCTTCCGGTGGAGAAAGGTAGACTAAACACACAGATGCATTAGAACATTCCAGGTGGACGTGAGTTCTGCAATATAAACAAAAACAAGGCGATTGATTGGGAGGGACTGAGAACCGTTTCCGTCCACGGGCTCAAGCAGGGGCTCTCCGAGGCCCCGACGGCAAGGGGTTGACTGTACATACCCGAGGGCAAAGGTAACTGCTGGCACAAAGGGCAGAGCCGGGCACGTGTGAGGAGCAGGAGGAAGGCCAGTGAGGCTGGCGTGGTGCGAGCAAAGACAAGGTGGCACCACGTGGGGGCGGACAGGTGGACAGAGGCCGTTTACGTAACACCTTGTAGAACGTGGCGAAGGGCCTGCCTCTGTCTGCAGTGTGATGAGGACAAGTGTACTGAAGTTTGAAGAGGAGAGTGACGATGCGGCTGCGCTTCTAAAAGGTCGCTGCGGCCGCTGTGACCTCTGCTGTGCAGAAAATAACTTGGGGACAACGCGGGCAAAGCAAGAAAGGGAATGTGGAGACACGTCCGAAGGCCACTGTGAGAGTCAGATGAAGGATGGTAGCCACTGGGACCCGGGTGGCAGCAGCAAGGATGGAGAGAAGCAGATAAATTTGGGATGTGTTTGGAGGTCAAGTTCGCAAGACTTGCTGATGAATTAAATGTAGGAAGGTGAGGGAAAGAGAGGAGTCAGTGGTGAAGCCCAGGCCACGCCTGACTGTCTTGATGGGTGGTGACGGCATTTGCTGTGAAAAGGGGTATTTCTCTCACTGAGGGAGATGCTGTCTGGGAATGCGGCCCCATCACTGCCTTTGCTTAGCGTTCTTCCCACCCCTCAGGGCACAGAATCACTTTCCAGTTCCATTTTTTATGTCGTCCCTATATAAACTAGAGTTTCATATAAATGCTTGATATCGTTTACTCTGTTCCACTGAATTAGGTAGGATAATATTTCCGTCCTGATAAGTTTTCCAAAAGATGTAATGAGAACTTGTCTGCATGTCATCTGTCAGTTTCTATTCTTCTGACCTCACACATCCGAAAATCTCATTCTGTCGAAAAGTAGCCAAGAAATACACTCCAAAAGTCTACAGCAAAGTAAGCCTCACAGCTCCCACAGTCGAACTCCTGCACTTTGGTCGGTGCACTTGCTAAAATGTGAGACGCTGTGTTAAAGTGGTACTTGGTTTCCTGACCGCTGTCAGAACACCAATGATAAATTAGAGGGGTGATGGGGCAGTGCTAGAGACAAGGACACCGAGAGCGGCAAAAAGTGACAGCTGACAGGAAGAAGGCATGGGCAGTCTGCAAATGACATAAAAAACATAAAAGCTCCGAAAAACATTAAAAGCTAGGGCCCTCTCGCCAGGACATTACCGTCTGCCTTGAGGGAGACGAAAATACATGTAGTTCCCCATAACGACCTTGAATCCACAAGACGGGCTTGCATTGCTTTGGAAATGATTGCGGAAGAATGCAGGGATGTTTCTCCACACGGCGAATATAAGGTTTGGGCCCTTAGTGACAAATACGTAATCTAGAAAATAACTCTGTGGGAACCCTCTTTTCTGGCACCTCTAGATAAGTATGGTACTTCTCCTTTCCTGCTTTGGGAAATCAAGCTTAATGCGACAGAGTGTGGTGTGTGTCACAAGCGGCCCCTCTGTGTGTGTCTGGCCTGTGAAGGGAAGTAACCCTCTTTTCCATTTGGGAACGTATGACTTAGGAGCCTCCTGTATGCTTTGTAATTCCAGGCTATTGAATTCAGGGCTGCTAATGTAACTCAAAGGTAATTTCAATGTATAGTGATTTTCACGAATCTACGTGTTCTATTTAGCTGTCCCAGTGTTATCCATTGTAACAAGTATTACGAGCCTTTTGAACTTGCTGTGAGTTATTTATACTCTTAGGAATTGTATTTGGTTCTGTTCGCCCTTACAACAGACCATTGACTTGCCAGTGCTAAAACTAATAATACCTACAAAACTGACAGTTGTTTTCACCATTTCAATAACTGGTCCTTGACTACGCTTTGGCTCTAAACTCTTACACTGAGGAAGTTTTCGTTGCCGTCAGAGAGCTGGCCCGGGTTTCATTCCTTCATTCCCATACTCAACAAACACCTTAAGAGTTAAAGTCAAAACATTTAAGGCGCGTGATTGTAACTAATTCCCGGCCCACGGACCAGGAATCCCCAAATTCGGTGCTGCTCCTCACCCTCCCATGCGTGAGATTTCTGAGCAGCAACAAGATAATGCGAATCAAAGGCCACTCCTCTGACGGCTACGAAAATGTCCTGGGTACCGGGCCAGGACCTCCCAGTGCAGGGCAAGTGGGAGTGTGTGTGTGAAACCTAAGAGTGATCTTTTCATCTCCCAATTTAAAATCTTTGTGTGTTGCCCTGCCTGGTGTGGCTCAGTGGATTGAGTGCCAACCTGCCAACCAAAGGGTCACCGATTCGATTCCCAGTCAGGGCATGTGCCTGGGTTGCGGGCCAGGTCCCCAGTAGGGGGAGCGCGAGAGAGGCAACCACGCATTGATGTTTCTCTCCCTCTCTTTCTCCCTCCCTTCCCCTCCGTCTGAAGATAAATAAATATTTTTCAAATATTAAAAAAAGTAACACCTTTGCATGTCTCCACGTTCCAATCAGCACTTTGCAAGGAAAAAAAAAATCATAGAAAGGGAAGGAGACCAATCACCCCCGTGAATGGCAGGCCCTGTGGCATAGGAAAGAAGCATTGGTACACACGTGCCTCAGAGCTGTGCCTCTTCCTCAAGGATCTCATATTTCATTCAAGGAAAGCATGACACCTCCACCACAACCCAGTGATTATTTTTAATACAAGGCAATTCTAGCTGAGAATATTTTAAGTATGTTAAAGGTGAGCATGAAACATGAGTGATGTCAGAGAGCACAAAGAAGCTATAGGCCAACTTGCTCGTTAGAGCCCTCTTGGTCGCTTGTTGAGACCTGTGACAGCCTGTTTGTACTCATACCTGCGTGACAACAGCGAGTCCATGAAAAGAGAAGAGCGTGTCATGGCAGGATGAACAGACAGGCCCCAGATGTCGAGTAGACATGGTCTGATTCCAACCAGAGCAGAAGAATTTAGGGTAGTGGAGTGTAGACCCTGAGGGGCTGGGGGCGGCTCTACCAGGCTTTCGTAACTGGCCCCCAGATCTTAATGTTCCACGTTGGGTGACGTGCATCGTGTGGCCAATGACAGTGCAGAAGAACGGATCGGGGCAGACAACTGTACAACAAGCACGTATGTCAGAAATTTCCGGAGTCGTCAGTTTTGATTGAAGCTGCATAAAGAGCTGCGTTCCATTCGGAGAATTCAGCAAACACTACAGCCGGTCCCTGTCTTTGTTCATAGTCATTTCTCTCCCAGGGTTCCTCATTTCACCAATTGAGTAACTGATCATTTTCCCTCCTTTTTGGCTCTAAATTTTTACATTGGGGAAATTTTCATCACCGTCAGAGAGCTGGTCCGGATTTCATTCCTTTGTTCCCACATTCAACAAACACCTTAAGAGTTAAGGTGAAAATTTTTAAGTCATGTGATGTTAAATCCATGGACCAAGAATCCCCAAATTCTGTTTGCCAGTAACTTGACAATAACTACAAGTCATTGCTGACTGTTCTCTTTCAAGGACTGTGCCTTCGGTGTGGTATCTAAAAAGTCATCACCAAACCGAAAGGTCACCTAGATTTCTCCTATGGTATCCTCTAAGACTTTTATATTATAGCATTTTACATTTAGTTCCATGATCCATTTTAAGTTTTGTTTTTTGGGGTTTGTTTTGTTTTTGTTTTTACTTTTGTTTTTGTGATGGGCCTAGTGAGTTTTTAAAAATACACATCATACCAAGTCACTTCCCTGTTTACAGCCCTCCAGTGGCTTTCACTCATGTTTAAGATGGAACCGAAGTCCCGACGGTGGTCTACAATTTCTACCTAACCCCTTCCCACAGCCCCAGGCTGTCATGGTACATTCCCCTCCCCTCTGCTGCTGGAGCCTTCTCTCCGCCTCGGAAGGCCCCTCACTCATTCATCGCCTCCAGCAGAGTGGGATTACATAACCCGCTCTGACGTGAGTGAGAGTGAGTGACACATAAGATATGTGTTGCCACCGGCAAATATGACTGAGTGGGAATCAAGTGAGTCAGTAGCATGGAGGAGGGTAGATGGAGGGAGTTTCCGGGCAGTTGCCTCAAATGACCTCCTTCAGTTTGTGTGCAGCACTGAGTCAGCCAGTGGCGGGTGAGCGGCACCCCCAGGGCTCGGAGGCTAAGTCAATCGGTGAGTGCCCAGGAACAGAGAGCTTGAATTGGATCTTAAAAAAATCCCAAGATTGAACGCTTTAAAATCTATAAATCCCTCTATATAAGGGTGAGGAACCGTTTCAGTTGAGGTAGAATTCATTGCAAGATGGATTTCGAAAACATGCACTGTGTTGCAAAAGGAAAAACCTTTTTCGGTAATTGAGTTGTACTGAACCAATAATTTTGTTTGTTCAGAACCTTAATTTTCCAGAATCATGTCTTTTCAAATTATTTCCAGGAATATGCATGTATCTTACTGTCAACCCTGTTCTCCACCTCATTCTTAAATCTCCACTCGGTGGTCATTTAGGACACTGTTTTGCTCCATCAGATATCAGCGACAGTGATTGGTTTTCAAGAGAGTTGTCCTCTGGGACTGACTCTCCGCGCTGCTCTTCTCCAAAGAGCCCCTGTTACCCCAAGTTACCCTGCACACGCGCACCTTCTGCAACAAAGAGTAAAAATGTCTTAGTCCACAAGAGGAATTAAATGGTATTTAAATTCCTTTATATAAAGTATCGGTACTAAAATAAAAAATTCCAGCATTTGCTTTGCAACTCATTGAGCCACTGACATGAACACTGTGACAGCAGTATTTCTCAATAATATGCACCTTTTTGCTCCTTCAGGAATGGCTCCTCCAAGCCATTAAATTCTACTTTTTAATAAATAGTATTATAGTAATACTGTGGTGTAGCTTAATTCTGTTGAAAATAAATTCACCTTTAAGTCACTAGAAATAACATGGTTCTTTTCTGGGCCAATGTAAATGCCACTCTATTACTTCTTAAATCCAATACTCTGTAGCTAATATTCTATCTGGCAAGTAGTACATATTTGAACATTTTATTAAGGGCCTACTTGGTTATGGGAATGTTATTTATATCTTATTGGAAAGATATGTTTAGCAGTGCAGAAAAACCAATTTATGGGGACCATTTCACGTGGGTCTGGTGCCAGCTAGTGGTACTTAGTATGCCTGCTTCATAAGGATAACTGCCTTTTGAAATAACGACATCTTACTGAGATCAAAAGTGCTTGAAAACAAATTTTTTAAAAAATATTTACCTGCCTCGTTGGTGAGAACAGGTTATGCAATGGCTGGTCACCATGTACTGCCCCTCGCCAGCTCCCGTCCAGCCCTACGCTCCCACATTGTGAAGACTCATGTCCGTTATCTGTATTATATTAGGAGATTATTGAGGCAGGCAGTTGCATCAGGAATTGAATCAAATGCAGAAATAAGTATTTCTTGAATCAATAAAAGGATTGTCATACTCCATTCACCACAGCGCCTGATCTCCGAAGGCAGTTATTTCCTGGATTACGAAAACTACGTCATGACCTTAATTATTCAGAAATATAGTAGGCAACCCTGGGCCATCTAAGCTTTTTAATCCTCGGGAACCCCCTATTTAAGTTATAGATCAGTGACCTGTTTAACCATTAGCTGTCGCAAGGGGCCCCTAAAAGTGTAAGAAGGGGGGAGGGCCGCTGAGACGTGCCTCCCAAGTCCAGCTTGTGTTTTTAATGACTTGGCCGTTAGTAGCAAGTTTTGAACTGGCAGATTTTATTTGCTTGGGATGGGAGCAGAGTTAGGAAACATTATCTCAGGCTTCAGTCTCTACTGTTTACTTTTAGAATCAATGCTTTCTTATTAATTTGCCCATTAAGGATGTTAATAAATGGTTTAACTAGAATTTTAGATCTCTGCTAATGGCTCATGTATTAAATGGTCATAATCTTGGACTCTGAGGTTGAAAATTCTAATTTTCTCTGGGGCTGCTTTCAGATATGTGTATATAAGAGGGGAGCCCCAGCTGGTGTGGCTCAGTGGATTGAGTGCCGGCCTGCAAACCAAAAGGTCACTGGTTCAATTCCCAGTCAGGGCACATGCCTGGGTTATGGGCCTGGTCCCCAGTTGGGGGTGTGCAAGAGGCAACTACACTTTGATGTTTCTCTCCCTCTCTTCCTCCCTCCCTCCCCACTCTCTAAAAATAAATAAATAAATTCTTGAAAAAATATAAAGGGGAAAAAACTTTATTTCCACTTCATGCTTTCAATGGTTGACACAATTTCTGGGGCCATTGGTCAGTGAGCCCACCTGTAATGAAGTAAGATTGATTTAGAATTACAGCTTATTAAGGAAGGAGCTTTCGAGTTCAATTAGTTCATACTCCTCAGATGTATAAAGAAAATTCATTTTCTATATTTTCTGTCATTGGTTTATTTTTCTCAGAAACCGATTTAAAGGAAGGGTTTCAAGGTGCGGGCTTCACACGATGCAGTCATGTGAATCATCTGAAAACTGAGTTGCTTTTAGATCAGTGGTCACACTCTCAGATTTCTTCCCACTTGCCCTGTTGCGATGCAAGATTGTCTGGGGATAGGAGTTTGGGGTGCAAAGGTTTTGTTTTTGTGTGATCGCGTGCCGTGGGGGCTAAGGGCTGAGCATCTGCTCGGCTTCTCCGGGCTCCTAGCTGACTTCTGCTTCGGACAGGCTGGTGCAGTCTGTCCTGAGGGCTTCTGCTCCAGTGTGAGGGGGCGGGGCGAAGACGGTGCCACCTTCTGGCACTTACTGCTGGAGTGCGTGTCCAGATATCTGCTCCCGGCATGAAATCCCTGCACACCGCTGCCTCCGTCCCAGCCTCCGGCTCCCATCCACCCACTGCTCCTGTCAGAAACTCTGTGTCCCAGATGACAGGGCCATGCAACAAATCCTGCACCCCTCGCCTGCTGCACGTGAGCCTTGGGAAGAATGATCTCAGGCTCGTCCCTCTGACCAACACCTGCCCGACTGAAACAGCCTGTGTCGGGCATGAGGGCACATGGGCCGTCCTCCAGGTGAACGGGACCAGCTGCCTCACGGCCCCATTCACAGCCTCCCTCGTACCTGTGGTCATCTCTGTCACCCCGTCCACTCACCTCGCGCTTTTCCTCAGAGGAGAAAAGTGGGACACCTGTCACTCGACATCTTACCTTTATTTCTCCTCTTCTCCAGGGCATGAAAGGGCACGCCTTCCGTTTTCTATATATTATACCCTCATTATTCCCACCCCTTAGCATAGAGAAGAAAATCTCCATGATCTATCTCACCATGCTTGGCTGGGGATATATTGATAAGAGCTTAGAGAATGTCAGCGCTGCCCCTTGCTAATGGGCTCAGACGTAGGGGGAAGCTGCAGGAAAATGGAAATTGAATAGGAAATGAAAACATGTTGCTTTAATATTTTCAAAACATTATCTCTGTTCCATCTTGATAGATGGTTGTGAATCCTGGCTGGTTATTAAAATCTCTGGAGGTCTTTTACAAAATACTGATGCTAGACCCCCACAGAAAAATTAAATCAGAACATCGGATATTGATCAATCCGATGCTAGGAGAGTTTAAGTAAATTGCTCAGTGCCAATCAGCAAATACATCCCACTCCGGTGGGAGCCCTTCCTTCCTCCCCCACTGCCAAGGACACCCTTGTGCCCAACCAGCTGCTGTTATCTCTATTCCAGACTGGGGGTGCACACCAAAATTATAATGTACTTCATGTTTTAGGGCAGTGTGTGTGTGTGTGTGTGTGTGTGTGTGTGTGTGTGCATGCAGCGTATATATTTCACATGTAATTTATGTAGAAAACAAATCAAGAAAAGCATGCTTGTCTCATGCACTTCTGCAATGTTCCAGTTCCTTACAACATTGTGGTGCGGTGACCACAAGGGCTGCGCTACCAGGAAAGAGTTCTTTAAGTGCCTACCCTTGCTCACCAGCGATGGCGGAGGACAGCTCGTTTCTCAAATCCCATCGGTGCCGCCTTTTTGCTCTTCCCCCCCAACACCATTGCAGCTCCACAGAACCCTTTCCCCACGTTCACAGTTTCTCTGGAGGTACTTTCAAGGGCATCTGATGGTTTAATGAGCCTGCAACCTGGGGAACGGGGTGGGTGGATGGAGAAATTGAACACAGACACGCAGTGCAATACTTTTTACTAGTACCAGGGATCCCTAAGTCCTGTGCCAAAACTGGAAAGTAAAGGGAACACAATCCATTGCATTTCTCCTGCTTGCTTCCAGTCACTTCTAAAGGAAAAGTGACGCCTAAGGACCTTTCTAGATATATGATCCCACCTCCTTTCTTCTCCGTTTCCTGTTTCATAGTCTCTCTCCCACCCATTACCTTCTCCCTCTCTTCCCTGCCCCCCCTCCCTCCTCCTTCCCTCTCTCTTCCAGTTCTTCCCTCCTCCCCTCTCCTCCTCCAACAGGACAATGAATCCGGCACAATGATACCTCTGAGGTTGCCAGGGAGCCAGGAGAAGGCTACCCACACCCTTCCCCCAACACCCCCATCCCATTGAAAGTAGCTTCACCTGCCCGAGGGAAAGGAGAAGGAGCAGCTGGGCGTTCCTGGGAAGAAGCATGCGTATTGATTACCAATTTCTTTCCCCATTTTAACCACCGCCTCCTTTGCACGTTCTGTCTATGGAAAATAAATATTCCTAGTCACCGGATTCCATGAATCGTTGTTAAAAAATTTACTCTGAGATTGGAGCTGGTTCAACTGATTACAGTTTTCCAGCCTGGGAAGCAAGTGACCTTCTAATAACAGTGTCTCTTCACACGGAGAGGGTGCCCTGAGCATGGCTGTGCACGGAGACCAGCTGGGGCTGTCACCCCATCTGGCCTCTGGACACCCTTGTTCTAAATCTGTACGGTTTGCAGCTAATATCAACACACTTAGACATGCAAAGCCCATGCATTCTTTGTCTTGTTTCTCAGGGGGCCCATTGAGAATGGTATGCAAGGGGAAAATGTACCTGGCAAGGTCACACAAGGGTAGAAGAGGGTGACATGTTTCATTACTGGCCACCACAGGTAGAAGTGACTGTGGCCATGTGGAAAGACCTGCCAGTGACTATTGTCACAGCCTTTCCTCAGGTTCCAGAGGACCAGGCATGAATGCACTGATCAGAACTTCACAGTC
>PVJD01004098.1:104554-145133 GCA_004026545.1 Mormoops blainvillei | reverse complement strand
CTATTTTTATCAGGTTTGATGTCAGGAAAAGAAACAAAAATTATAAGCCATATATATTTGCAATTGTTGATTTGCAATTCTGCAAGTTACTTAAGGTAAGGATTAAAATGTTAGAGATCCTCAAGTGCAGAAGTTAGTGCAAGCCATGGGAGTAAATATGATCATGCATGGATGATACAGCTAAGAAGAGATATAGCTAAGCCCTGTCAAGTGCAGAGCTTTGAAGTATATTAGAAAATTGAGGTCAGTGATTAGACTGAGGAGTGGGAGGGAAAGAAATAAACAAACATTCTGGTAGAGAAAGCAAAAAGATTAGTTTAAACATATACTGTCAGTTTAGAGGACAGCTAAAGTGAGGCTATTGGGTTGGGGAATTAGATGGTCATAGACCATAAAAGAAAATTGACCTGGAATTTTAATCAGAATGATATTAGTGAATATGAAACTAAAGCAATGAGCACGAAGAAACTAACAAAAACTTAATAGGGTGTTCTCTCTGATTAATTTGATAGAAGGAAAAGGGAGAAGTACAAGAATGCACCAAAGTTTGCTGAAAAATGACTAAATTTAGATGCAGTAAATGCTGATATATGAAGAGCTTGCAGAGATGGTAAACACTGAGCAATAAACTTGAAAATAGTGTAATATCACTTTTATTTATATCCAGTAAAACCTGTCTAAATTTTATAGACCAGCCAAAGACACGTGACAAGATGTTCAACATCACAAATCATAATGGAAATTCAGGACAAAACAGCAATGAAATATCACCTTATCCTGTCAGAATGGCTATTATCAAAAAGACAACAATTAATAAGTGTCGGTGAGAATGTGGAGAGCAAGGAATCCTTGTGCACTGAGGGTGAGATTGTATGTTAGTGAGCTACTACGGAAAACAGTGTGGGAAGTCCTCGAAAAATTAAAAATAGAACTACTGTATGATTCGGCAGTTCTACTGCTGGGTATTTACCTGAAGGAAACAAAAACAATAATTTGAAAAGATATATGCACCCCTGCTTTCCTGCAGCAAGATATCACAGCAGCCCAGGTGTCCACCAGTATATGAGTGAACAAAGAAAAGATGGTATATATTTAGAATGGAATATTACTAAGTCTAAAAGGGAATCTCATCATTTCTGACAACAGGATGAACTTAGAGAGCATCCTGTTAAGTGAAATAAATCAAACAAAGACATGTATTGTATACGTGGAATCTAAAAAAAAAAATGATATACTGTAACCCATAGATACAGAGAACAAACTGATAGTTGCCAGAGGAGAGGGAAATGGGAAGGTGAGGTAGAAATGCAGAAGGGAATTAAGTACAAACTTCCAGTTATAAAATAAGTCATAGTAGCATAATGTACAGCATAGGGGATAAAGTCAATTATATCTTAATAACTATGTATGGTGGTGGATAGTTACAAGATTTATGGTGGCAATTGCTTTGTAAGGTATATAAAAGTCAAATCACTATGGTGTATATCTGAAACTAATGTATTATTGTATGTCATCTCTAATTAAGGAAATATTTTAAAAATAAAATTCTATAAGATATTGAAATAGAGTAAGAACATATAAAAACATATAACAATCATAACAACATAAAATAATTATTTAATCAATTTTTGGCCTAGTACTTAATACTAACTTCTAATAAAACACCACTCACAAGCCATACGATGGTATTAAGGCAGCAATTATTAACTGGTGTGCCATAGATTTTTTTTTTTTTTTGCATTTCAGTTGCATTTTTACCTTTTTAAAAAAAATTGTTGTTCGAGTAAAGTTTTGACCATTTTCCCTCCACAACTCCCCTTACCCCAACCATCCCCACCTCCCACCCTCAATCCTACACCTTTTGGCTTTGTCTATGTGTCCTTTATACATGTTTCTTGATTACCCTCCCCCCCTTCTGTTTACTGTCATCCCCCCATTATCCCCTCCCCCCCATCTGTTTACTGTCAGTTTGTTCTTTATTTCAATGTCTCTAGTTGTATTTTGCTTGCTTATTTGTTTTCTTGATCAGTTTCCACTTACGGGTGAAATTATATGGTATTTGTCTTTCACGGTCTGGTTTATTTCATGAGTATAATGCTCTCCAGATCCATCCATGCTGTTGCGAATGGTAAGAGCTCCTTTTTTTCTGCTGCAGAGTATTCCATTGTGTAAATGTACCACAGTTTTTTGATCCACTCATTTACGGATGGGCACTTAGGTTGCTTCCAGCAGTTGGTTATTGCAAATTGTACTGCTATGAACCTTGGGGTGCATAAGTTCATTTGAATTGTTGTTTCTGGATTTTTACAGTATAATCCAAGCAGTAGAATTGCCAGGTCCAAAGGCAGTTCCACTTTTAGTTTTTTGAGGAAATCCCTTACTGTTTTCCACAGTGGCTGCACCAGTCTGAATTACCACCAACAGTGCACTAGGGTTCCCTTTTCTCCACAATGCCACCAGCACTTGTTGTTTGTTGATTTGTTTATGATGGCCATTCTGTCTGGTGTGAAGTGGTATCTCATTGTGGTTTTAGTTTGCATCTCCGAGGGCTAGTGATGTTGAGCATCCTTTCATGTCTCTGGGCCCTGTGTATGTCCTCCTGGGAGAAGTGTCTGTTCAGGTCCTTTGTCCATTTTTTAACTGGGTATTTTGTCTTCCTGGAGTGGAGGCATGTGATTTCTTTATATATTTTGTAGATCAAACCCTTGTCTGAGGTATCATTGGCAAATATATTTTCCCATGTGGTTGGCTCCCTTCTCATTTTGCTGGTATTTTCTTTAGCTGTGCAGAAGCTTTTTGTTCATGGATTGAAAGAATTAACATAATCAAAATATCCATACTACCCAAAGCAATTTATAGATTCAATGTAATCCCTACTAATACCAATGACATATTTGACAGATATAGAGCAAACATTTTATAAATTTATATGGAATTATAAACGATGCCAAATAGCCACAGCAATTTTGAGAAAGATGAACAAAGTCGGAGGGATCACAATACCTGATATCAAACTATAGTACAAGCCTACTGTAATCAAAACAGTCTGGTACTGGCATAAGAACAGACACTTAGACCAATGGAACAGAATAGACGGTCCAGAAATAAACCCATGTCCCTATGGTCTATTATTATTCAACAAAGGAGGTAAAAGCATAAAATGGAGTAAAAATAGCCTCTTCAACAAATGGTGCTGGGACATCTGGACAGCTACATGTAAAAAAATGAAACTCAACCACCAACTTACACCATACACAAAAATAAACCCCAGGTGGATAAAAGACTTAGATATAAGCCACAAAACCATAAAAATCCTAGAGAAGAGCACAGGCAGGAAAATCTCAGACATCTGCACAGCAATATTTTCACCAATATGTCCCCTAGGAAAAGGTACATAATGGAAAGAATAAACAAATGGGACTTCATCAAAATAAAAAGCTGCCACAAGAATTTTTAAAACACACAACACCTGACTATTTGTTCAGGGTTACTGACCTTTTTTCCCATAGATTGTTAAATTAAAAAATGACAACAGACATCTGGTATAAGTGAAACAAAATTATACCTTTTTTGGCAGGTCAGCAATAAAATGTATTTTTGGTGTGTTGCAGAATTTTAATAATTAGTTTATATTGCCATGAGATGAAAAAGCCTGAAAGTTGCTATACTAAAGAGATAATTTATCCCATTTTCCTAAAATCTTAGTAAATAAATGTAATGGACTCACTCATCTTGGTTTGTCTAGAGAATAAAGGTATAATAATTTCTTAATGCTATGTAAACACATCCAAAATGAAATTGAGATTTGAAATTAAAATGCAAATCACTTGTCTCAATTATTTGAATATATCAGATGAAATCTGCCCTTTAAAATAGAATGAGGAGTTGTAGACAAATCAGAATTTCTGATCTGGAAAATATCTTTAAATTTCATGTAGTGTATTATCTTTTCCTCTCTGTTGCTACTGAAATAATATTAAAAATCCTATTAAGATTTGGCTAAATATTTAAATCCCAAGAAATGTTGCTCTGTATCCTTCCTCGGGGTAGCTGAGAGCACTATCATTTTCCCCAAATTAGCAAGAGTAATATTAAAATGACATAAGCTAAACAAGGGTCCTGAGACAAAAAAATGTATTACTCAGTTCTTATAATTTTAATATAACTCCCCAACATGATTGTATTTGTGTCCCCCCTCCCCACATTTTCAGATGAACTCATGATTTAGGGCATATTGATGCAGCACTAGAAAATATAAACAGCCATCTGACTGATTGATTTAGAACCCATAACATATAGTTATATGATTGAATTGCTATTTTTCCCTTGTTAGCAAACACATGATATGCAACAAAATAAAATACATTACCTTTCTCTAATACTTTAATATTAAAGTATAAATCTGAGTGCCTGATAACTAATAATATGAAACTGGAAGAGAATAAATTATGCTGCCCTATTCCTATAATCTTTTAATTATTTGGAAAAATGAATGTTATAAACTATTTTTGTAAATTTCATAGACTTCTCATACAGTCTTTCAAAATCTCTTTCTGTCATCCACAGTAACATTTTAAAGTATCACATGCCGTTTTCGATAGCATGTGTCTAAGACTGTCAGGTCTGCATTTACCCTCTCAGAATTTAGATACCTCTCTCCCTATTATATGCTAAAGACAAGTCAATTGCCAACTTGAGGCCAGTACTTTAGCTGAGAGTAGCCCTAGAAAATAAATTGCCAGCTAATCATCTCCTTATAAAATTGATATTTTTCACAAAACTAATACAGGATATCTAACTTGGGAAATAACAGTTTCCACCATTCTCACAACTGCTGTTTCCCTCACATTTTTACTTCGACTACTCTGTCCCATCTTAGATCTTAATATGAACTCAGAACAATGAAGCAACAAGAAGATCTTCAAGGAAAGCTACACAGTAACTGAAAACTGAGTTTGAGGCATGGATATCAGGGAACTATTTGGAAGAATAGGAAGATTTAGCCACATTAAATGACCCACTCCATGAATTTCTCTTTCTATGTTTTTTCCCCCCCTATTAAAGGGGTATTATTTTCCTCCACCATGTATTTGGGATTAAAATTGCTTGATACATTCCATCACATTGACAGTAACTACATGAGACTTTTAATAGAGTGGAAGATTAAGCTTTTGCACCTTTGAAACACTCCTTGAGACTATTCTAATTGTAGTGGAATCTGAAATGGACTTCTCAAGAAAAGAGGCCAGAAATGTTTAGAAAAGAAGAGAGAATGGTATGATCATAGAGAAGTAATACTTTAATACAAGTCGATGATCTTTATCCGAAAGGAAACACCACTCACAAATTCTACCATGAAGTTTGAGAGCATGTGCTATGTTAATAGTTCCTAATTGTTCTGAAATGATCAGGAACTCCAGAGAATTCAACATATCTTCAAAATTTAAACTGTGTTATTTCTTGCAGCAAATAGGAAATTTGGCAAGTTAGACTATGATTATTAAAAAGTAATAATGTATAATATTTTGATTGAAATACATATTTCTATGAAATACTGGCAGAACTGATTTAAAATATTTTCATATTACTGTAGATTTTTATGGCTGAAAGAGCATTAGAAATCATCTGGATGCTCATTTTACAGATGATGGATCAGAAAATGACATTTATACTTTTGTTAATATGTTGATGACAGAAACTGGGTCATTAGCTTTTAAGCATATGTTTTCAATGGTTTCCTTATTATTAAGGTTATTAGGAAAAATGTATATCAAAAGACTTCAGAATCATTAGCTATTAACTTCAGAATGCTCTAAAAATTAAGAATAACAAACAAATTATTACTTAAATTAAGAATTTTTAGATGGCATGGGACCCAAATGTCAGTGTTTACCAGTTCATACCTATATAGTTCTTGTACTATGGGTTCTGGCACTATTGAATATGTATGATTCTGTTCAATGAATTTGCATTTGCAGTGGTTAATTTTGATATGTCCTCCTTTCGAAATGTCAGTTGAGACTTTTCTTAAATTTATCGTAGCATGAAATTTATACTTACAGTCATCTGAAATTTGAGAAAAAAATATTATTAGGTGAAACTAACATTTTATATTTTGCTAATCGCAAAACAGTTTGAGATCTGACCTAATATTTCACACTCTTATAAAAATAATTTATTTCTCTCTTTCCTTTGCCCCCTTTTTTTCTAGTGGGGCTAGGGATGCAGTACATACCCTACTCTGCATATCAAAAAAGTCCTCATATAAATTTTATTTTAAACGTATTTTTTCCTTGAAGACAATTCAAGGTATTCCCAATGAAAACTTTAACTACATTTTAAAGGAATAATTTTTAATTTTTTAATAAAGGGAATTTCCTTATGTTGCTGAACCATAAGGATCATGCTTAGTAATCAGGCGATTATGTTATTTTTCTTGATTAAATATAAGATTTAGAAATGTCCAAAATATGGGAGAGAAGCCAGTATATGCTAGAGTGAGGTAGTTATATTTGCTACAGGAATACTTGTAGCAGAGTATACAATGTTTCAAATATACGACATTTGTTGCAAACAGAAAAATAAAAAGATAAGAAAAAAGAGTGAGAGAAAAAAATGAAAAGATGCTGAGAAAAAATAATACTGTAAGCAAATTTGTTTTTCTCATACTTTCAAGCATATCTATATGCTACTGAAATGTTATTTATTCTGAGATTCAGTGGATGCCTGGGTCATCCTATCTTTTATACAACAAAAGTATCACCATATGTATTATAAAACCAATTTCTTTACTTTAGTAGGGACATCATTCTCAAGAATATACTTTCTGGAGTGACCATTGATGTTTGGCTGAATTCACCATTAAGAACTCAGAAATTATCTGAACATTAAATTCTGCCTCAAATACAACAGCCTCTCTTGGTTTGAGTAAATTGTATTAAAATATTCAAGAACCTGAGAACTGGCTATAAGCTTATCAGGCCTTCTTTTCAAGTAATGACTCAAACATAATTGTAATAATAATGTAATACTGTAATAATCTATTAATAATTATTAATAGTAATAATTACTATTATAGTAATAATGGCCATGATTCATATATGTACAAATATGCAGATGGGAATATAGGTCACACAAGGTTCTATTTCTGTATTAAAAATCTTTGATCTTTCTAATGCAAATTTCCCTCTGTTGCTAACAATTCATGTAATATAATAATAGAAAAACCTACTATTACTTTTTAAATTAACATTTTACCTTTTTATATTATGTGCCATTAAAAATACATTAGTAGGCAATAAAATAAATATTTTTAAATAGATTCCAAAATAAATGAATTGGACCAAGTTGTAAAAGCAAGTACAATAACTAAGCATTGTGATTAATTAAAGATAAGTGACACCCACAAATGTGCATAGTTTCAGGCTTGCTCAAACACATGCGGGGTTTGAAGTATGCTAGGTCTTTACTACTGAGAATAATGGAAGGCTATTCCTGTGCCTTTGACACTGAAGTTGGTATCAACACTCTCTTGCATCCCCTAGTCCATCAAAATAATATTAGGGGATCTTATAAAAAGATTATGTAGGCAACTGTTATGATCTAGGTTCATCCCTGAAACTTCAAAATTTCTCCATAAAACAGAGGTAGAAGTTACCTTTACAAAGCAATTCCTGAGTTTAAGGTTTGTTTTCCACTTATATTAACCTTGGTATGTTACACTTGTCAGAAAAACTTCATAACCTAAGAGTAACCTTTCGCTATCCTTTATGTGATATTATCCTGACAAATTGTTGTGCTATTCAGCTGGACAAGATTGATGACACAGCAAAGTGCCAGTGCAGAGCTTAGGAGAATATACCCCTTCAGTGAACTTCAGGTCACTCCAAATCAATTCCCTGGGTTGGAATGGCAGTGGTCCCTCAAGGATTTTGATTTACAGGCTGTGAATTACCAAAGACACAACTCCAAACATGAAAGAATGTGTCAAAGAAAAAAAAACAACTTTTCTTCCAAATTTAGTTTATGTGACTGTTGGTTGGTGGGAAGAGTGAGCTGTCTTTAAATATTTGGAAAATAATTAGGACTGTGGCAGTCTTTTCAATGCACGAAATTATAATTTTGTTTACAAAAGCTCTTATTAAATGGAAATGTATTTGAATTGGGGCATTTAGTAATGTTATATTTTAACATCATATGTGATATGATTGTTAGTTATTTTTTAATCAATAACCGCAATAATTTGGGTATTTATCCCCTCCCCCAAAAAACAAAAGAAAGAGAAACAAAAAAAGCACTGTCACCATACTGTTTTCTTCAGTTATTCATTTTTATATGGGATGTAAACTGTTTCAACAGTTTAAAATGGTAGGCTTTGTTAGGTTGAAATTTTATTTTGGTCATTAAAAGTTAGTCTGTTCAGGAGAACTTACATGCTTGTGAAGAGATTTTTATTAGGGGTCAACACTTAAAATCTTCCACTTCTTTTTATTTTGTCAAACATTTGAAGGGCCTGAAAGACTGACCCAATCACAACACTCCTGCTCAGTCAGCATCACCAGCTTCCCTGTGGAGGGTAAGGGAGCAGGTGATGATGGAAAAAAAGTCAAGGAAAAGATACCAGTGAGGCTGGGCCAATAAACTGTTATTACAGTTTATTATTTATTTATTATTATTATTAGTTTATTATTATTTATTATTGGTGTTACAGTGCTGTGATGTTGCCTGCTGCGTAATCAAGGTGTCCATATATAAAGGGCTTATCATGAGAAAGGAACATATTTGTTGGAGAAGAAACCAATAGTCTACAATATTTGTCAGACCTTTTATAATGTTCAACAAGCTGTTGAGAGCCAACATGTGTTTATGTGTTTGTGAGGGTGTATGCATAAATCTAATAAATGGGATATATATGTATATGTATATATATTTGCTATATGATCACACATAGCCTTCAAAATCTCCTCTAAATTATGACCTGAATTTCATTTCATTATATAAATAATTAGTAACATTTGACCATTAAGACACTTATTATGCTCTCTTTATTTTAAACTTCTTGAAATAGAAAAGTTGAAAGTGCATTTAAAGTAGTTCTTTTCTTGAATAATCAAAGCACCCAGTGATTAACTGTGCAGTAATCTAATTTGGTAGTAGTCTGCAGAATTTCATTAAGATAACTGATTAAGAATGCAGCACCGGCATAGCTCTGGAGATTACACAAATATGGGTGACTGAGTTGTATGACTAGAGTACCAACACATATTCAAAAGTTGTGAAGGGGATGCTCAAAGGTAACAAGAGTGCAGTGATTTCACCACAGTCTCTCCTGGTTTAGGTTATCAATAAAGTTTTAATTAAGATTTTTGAAAGCAATAAATGCAATTTCTTGTGATGATCACATGCATTTTAGACTAAAATCATGTGCATATTAGTGTTTTTTTAAATAAACTCCTATCTTTGAGATTTTATAAAAAGAAAATGAGAAGGGGGAAAGAGGAAGAAGTAAAAGGGGAATCTAAAGAATAAAGACAGAGTGCTACTGTTCTTATTACAGTCACTCTATAAATCCATCTAAAAGAGCACCACCTGCAGAATTGTGGATGGCGAAGTATGTCTCAAGTCAACAACACCAAAGTTCGGAGGCGTAAAAGGCATTAGAAGTAGGGCGCCCTCTGTGATGGAGAGGAGGCCAATAAAAAGTTCAGGGATCATTGAACATTAAAAAGATTACATTTACTGGGGTGACATTGGTTAATAAGATTATATAGGTTTCAAGCACACAATTCTATGATACATCATCTGTATATTGCATTGTGTGCCTGCCACTCTGCCTCAAATAATCTTCTGTCACCATATATTTGTCCTCCTTTATCTTTTACTGTCCCCCTTCCCTCTGGTAACCTGGTAACCTGGTAACCTGGTATTCCCTCTGGTAATACTGTTGTCTGTGTCTATGTGTTTTTGTTTGTTTTTCTTGTTGGTTTATTTGCTACTTTTGGTTTTATATCCCTCATATAACTGAGATCATATGGTTTCTAGCTTTTCCTGACTGACTTATTTCACTTAACACGATATTCCTAAGGTCCACCCACTGTTTCTATATAAATGACTGATAATCAAGGTAACAGAAACATTATCATTTATAATTAATACCCAAAGTTGTAAAATCTTTCCTGAATCTGTTCAAGCAAATCAGATTTTTTCTCCTATTTTCTAGGACGCAACCACATTAATATCCTTCATGTTCCATTGATTACATTGTATTTAAGATACATTTACACCCCATGCTAGAATATGAATTTCTTAAGAGGTGCTTCTCATTTAATTACTGGTACCGACGACTGTGTTTGCTGCAAAATGGATATCAGTGAATATTTATTTGGTAAATAATTGAATAATTGACAGATTAGATAAATGTGTTATGTTTCTTTTTAAAGCATAGATCATGATTTGTATCTTAATCTACATTTAGTAACATAGTTTTACTACATTTTTAATTTTGAAGCAATATTAGTGGTTCACAAGCCATTTAATATTATTAAAGGTTTATTTTCAGAGTTTTTATTGTTTACAAAGATATATTTAAAGCGTTGTCATTTAGACTTCACTTATTCTAGTTAGGGCAACATGATTCCAAAAGCATTTTGGGAATCATATTACTAGATCTAATCAACTGGTTGACCATCTAGACAAAACACGATTTGCCAAGACCAAGGAACATTAGTAATTCATGTCATACTGCATGTTTGCACATACAAAGATATGCTCATAAGCATACAAAGATAATCTTTTACTTTAGTTTCAAATCGCTAAATAATGTTCTATAATTAATATGAAATAACATTAACTGAATCAGATATTAAAACATTTTCAGAGGTGATTCCTGAAGGATTGAGCTTCATTTGAAAAAGATAGAAGGGAAACAAAAACAGCAAGGGTACTAAAAGACATCAAAAGCAATGAGTTCAAAAACACTTTGAGCAGTGGAAAAACATCTTGATAGGTGTATTGTATCAAATGGGGAGTACTTTAAAGGTTAATGAAATTCAAACATTGGAAGGTAGTGGCTGAGTACGTGGAAGCTGAGCCCACTTGCTTATGCCCCCAGCACAGATTTTTGGCTGATCTTACAAGTGACATGAACAATCAGTGGAATCTCAACTGACATGAATTTTTGAAACCAAGGATTACAGAGGAAGCTTTGCACCTTTCACACCTGTACAACAGTGTACAAGATGTGGTGGGTGGCGTGACTCTCAGTCATCCAGCCAGGGGAAAATCTACTGAAGAATGACCAAAAACAACCAAAATCCAATTACAGCAAGAAAGCCCACATGAACAGCAAAAAGGCATCCCAAGAGCATCCAGCTCAGGAGATCAAGGAAATAGCACCACAGAGTCCCCGGGGTCTCCTACCACAGAAGGCCACTGCCCAAAGAATGGCTGGCAGTCAGAGCAGACCAAGCTAATATTCAGGATCAAATGAGAAGAGTTACCTAAAATGGGGAGACAAAGAAACAACCTCTGATCAAAAGTGAAGGAGGAATCTCCATAAAGAGAGGTTAGTGAAATATAGGCAAGCAATCTATCAGACACAGAGTTCAAAATAATGTTTATAAGGATGCTCAGGGAGCTCAGTAAGAACTACAAGGAACTCTATGGAAGGTACAAGGAAATTACTGGGAACTGCATCAGCATGAAAAAGGACATAGAAACTATGACTAAGAGTAAGGGGGAAATGAAGGATATACTACCTGAAATGAAGAATACACTAGAAAGAATTAAAATCAGGCTAGATGAAGCAGAGGATCAAATCAATGAGTTAGAGGACGAGGTAGAAAAACACACACAGACAGAGCAACAAAATGAAAAAAAAAAAGACTCAAAAAGAAACAAGATAGTTTAGGGAGCCGTGGGACAACATGGAATGTAATAATATTCATATCATAGGGATACCAGAAAGTGAAGAAGAGGAACAGGGATAGATAACCCATTTAAAAACATAATGACAGAAAACTTCCTTACCTTGGAGAGGGAAAAAGTCACAAAAGTTCAGGAAGCACAGAGGGTCCCAATCAAGATGAACCCAAAGAGGTCTACTCCAAGACACATCGTAATCAAAATTTCAAATTTTAAAGACAAAGAGAGAATCTTAAAGGCAGCAAGGGAGAAATAGCTAGTATAATACAAGGGAGCTCCAATAAGGCTATCAGCTCCTTTCTCAACAAAAATGCTACAAGGCAGAAGGGAATGGCACAAAATATTCCAAGCAATGAGAAGCAAAGAGCTGCAACTAAGACTATTCTACCCCACAAGGCTCTCATTTAAAATAGAAGCCAAAATAAATGGTTTCCCAGACAAAACAAGGCTAAAAGAATATACTTCCACCAAACCAACACTGCAAGATGTGCTAAATGGGACTGCTTTAAGAAGATGAAGAAAATGAGTGAGAGAGAGAGGAACACAGGGACAAAGGGGAAAATGGCAATGAGTAAGTTCCGATCAATAATAACCTTAAATGTAAATGGATTAAAAGCTCCAATCAAAAAAATAGGGTAGCTAAACAGATAAGAAAACACAATCCACATTTATGCTGTCTACAAGGGACCCATGTCACAACAAAAGATCTACACAGACTGAAAGTGAAGGGATAGGAAAAAATATATGCCAAAGCAAATGGATATGAAAAAAACCTAGAGTGCCAATACTTAAGAGCCACATTAGGGATTTTAACATACCACCGTCAACAGTAGATAAATCTTCCAAACAAAGAATCAACAAGGATATTGTGGCACTGAACGATGCTCTAGATCAAACTAACTTAATCAATATATACAGAACTTTTTACTCCAAAGAAGCAAAATATACATTCTTTTCAGATGCACATGGAACATTTTCAAAGACAGACCACATGATAGGACACAAAATAAGCCTCAACAAATTGAAGAAAATTGAAGTCTTATCAGGCATCTTCTCAGATCTCAACAGCTTGAAACTAGAAACCAACCTCAAGGAAAAAAACTCAAAAGCACTTGAATACATGAAGACCGAATAACATGATATTAAATAATGAATGGGTAATCAATGAGATCAAGGAAGAAATCAAAAAAGTACCTAGAAACAAATGAAAAAGAACATACAATAACCCAAAACCTATGGGACACGACAAAGGCAGACTTGAGAGGGGAGTTGATGGCAATTCAGGCCTACCTAAAGAAGATTGAAAAATCTCAAGTCAGCAACCCTACATCGACAAGAACTACAGGAACAACATCAAACAAAGCACAGAGCAACTAAAAACAAAGGATCAATGAATCCAGGAGATGGTTCTTTGAAAAGATAAACAAAATCAACAAATATTTAATGAGAGTCATCAAGAAAAAAATATAAAGGACCCAAATAAATAAAATCAGAAATGAATGAGAAGTTACAATTGATACCACAGAAATACAAAGGATTGTCAGAAATTACTATGAACAACTATATGTCAGGAAATTAGAAAACCAGGGTGAAATGCACAAATTTCTACTAACATATAATCTTCCAAAACTGAATCAAGAAGAAGCAGAAAGCCTGAATAGACCAATAACAACTAGTGAAACTGAAGCAGTAATCAAAATACTCTTGGCACACAAAAGCCCTTGACTGGATGGATGCACAGGCAAATTTTAGCAAACCTTTAAAGAAGAACTAGCTCCTATCCTTCTCAAACTATTCTAAAATATTCAAGAGGAAAGACTCCCAAATTCTTTTCACGAAGACAGTACCATTTTAATTCCAAAACCAGGCAAAGGCACAACAAAGAAAGAAAGCTACAGGTCAATATGCCTGATGAACATAGAACGATATTTTGCTAAAATCCTTAACAAAATATTGGCGATTGGATCCAGCAATACATTAAAGAGATTATACACCATGATCAAGTGGGATTCATCCCAAGGATGCAAGGGTGGTATAATATTTGCAAATCAATAAACATAATACACCACATAAACAAAATGAAGAACAAAAATTACATGATCATATCAATAGATGCTGAAAAAGCATGTGATAACATCCAGCACCCATTTATGATAAAAGCACTCTGCAAATTGGGAATAGAGAGAGTATTCCTCAACATAATAAAGCCATATACGAGAAATACAGCTGACATCATACTCAATGGGCAAAATCTAAAAGCTTTCCTGTTAAGATCAAGAATAAGAAAAGAATGTCCACTTTCACCATTCTTATTCAACATAGTACTGGAAGTACTGGCCACAGTCATCAGACAAGAAAAAGAAATAAAAGACATCTGAAAGAAGGAAGTAAAACTGTCATTATTTGCAAACAACTTATACTGAACATAGAAAGCCTTATAGTCTCCAACAAAAAACTATTCAACCTAACAAGTGATTTTGTCAAAATAGCAGGATACAAAGTAAATACTCAGAAATTGATGGTTTTTTTGTATACCAATAATGAAATATCAGAAGAGAAGCTGGGAAAAAATATCCCATTTACTACAGCAACAATAAAAATAATGTGCCTAAGAATATACTTAACCAATAAGATAAAAGACCTGTACTCAGGAAACTATAGAACACTGAAGAAAGAAATTAAGGAAGTTACAAATATATGGAAGCATATGCTGTGTTCATGGATTGGAAGAATTAACATAATTAAAATGTCCATACTACCCAAAGCAATCTATAGATTCAATGCAATTCTATTAAAATATCAATGGCATATTTTATAAATTTAGAAAAAAAATTTCAAAAATTTATACAAAACCAAAAAAGATTCTAATTTTTCTCAGTAATCTTGAGAAAGTAGAACAAAGTAGAAGGGACCACAATACCTGATATCAAACAATAGTAAATAGCCACTGTAATCAAACAGTATGGTACTGGCATAAGAACAGGCATGTACATCAATGGAACATGATAGAGAGCCCAGAAATAAAACCATGTCTCTATGGTCAATTAATATTTTACAAAGGGGGCAGGAGCATACAAAGGGGTAAAAATTGTCTCTTCAATAAATAGTGTTGGGAGAACTAGACTGGTACATGCAAAAAAAAAAAATGAAACTAGGTCACCAACTTACACTATACACCAGAATAAACACAAAATGGATAAAAGACAAATATTTTGTAACACCATAAAAGTCCTATAGGAAAACATAGGGAGTAGAATTTCAGATATCCCACATAGCAATATTTTTGCTGTTATGTCTCCTAGGGCAAGGGAAATAACGGGAAATATAAACAAGTGGGAATACATCAAATTAAAAAGCTTCTGCACAGCTAAAGAAGCCATCACCAAAATCAAAAGGGAACTGGCCGTATGGGATAACATATTTGCCAGTGATTCATTGGACAAAGGTTTGATCTCAAAATATATAAAGAAGTTGTATGATTCAACGCCAGGAAAGCAAACAACCCAATTAAAAAATGGACAAAGGACCTGAACAGACACTTCTCCAAGGAAGAAATAAAGATGGCCCATAGATACATGAAAAGATGCTCAACATCACTAGCTATCAGGGAGATACAAATTAAAACCACAATGAGATATCATCCCACAGCAGTCAGAATGGGCATCATTAATAAATCAACAAACAACCAGTGCTGGCAAGGACGTAGAGAAAAGGGAACCCTAGTACACTGTTGGTGGGAATGCGGACTGGTGCAGCCCCTGTGGAAAACAGTATGAATTTCTTCTAAAACAAAAAATGGAACTACCTTTTGACCCAACAATTCCACTGCTGAGAATATACTTTAAGAATTCCGAGTCACCTATTCAAAAGAACTTATGAACTCTATGTTCATAGCAGCGCTATTTATAGAAACCAAGTGCTGGAAACAGCTTAAGTGCCCATCAGTAAATGAGCGGATCAAAAAAAAAAACTGTGGTACACTTATAAAATGGAATACTGTGCAGCACAAAGAAAGAAGAAACTCCTACTTCCCTGACAACATGGATGGAATTGGCGATTATTATGCTAAGCGATATAAGCCAGTCAGTGAAAGACAAATACCATACAATCTCACCTATAAGAAAAACCTAATAAACAAAAATAAGTAATGAGCAACATAGAACCAGAGACATGGAAACATGGAACGGATTTACAGAGATCAAGGGGAGGGAAGAAGGGAAAAACAGTAGAAAGAAGAGGAAGGGACTAGACAAAGACATGTATGAATGACCTGTGGACATGGACAACAATGTGGGGATTGACTGTGGGAGTGGGGGTGGGCTGGGAGGAGGAGAGCAAAGGGGGAAAAATTGGGACAGCCGTAACACAATAACAATAAAAATTTATAAAAATAAAAAGATAAATACATGTAGCAGTTTCTAATATTATTCATTTCAATTTTAAGGCTGATTGTCTATATGTTGTTACCTATTTTGCATAAGCTTATGCTATGAGATAATATACAATATGTCAGTTTCAGGGGTTCTTCAGATTTTTGATCCTTTAACTTAAATATTTGTCCCCTATTATAAATTGAATTTAAGTCTTCAAAAAAAGATATATTTGGAGGGAGGAATGTATTACTAGGCAGAACACAGAGGATTTTTAAAGCAGTGAAAATGCTTTGTTTGATACTATCATCATGCATACATATTGTAAATTTGTCTAAACCTACAGAATGTGCAATGCCAAGGCTGACACCTTATGTAAATTACAGATCTGGGGCAATAATGATAATTCAATAACATAGGTTCATCATTTGTAATATATTTACTACTCTGGTGGGTGGTGTTGATAATGAGGGAATCTATGCATGTGTGAGAACAGAGGCTCTAAGGGAAGTCTCTGTACCTTATGCTCAATTTTGCTGTGAACCTGTCTCCTCTTAAAAAAAAGACTATCTAGATACATAGAACAAATTGATAGTTACCAGATGGGATGAGTTAGGATGGGTGAAAAAGGTGAAAGAGATTAAAAAGAATAAATTGCCAGTTACTGTCCTAGTCCCAAGGGTGTGCAGCACAGCATAGGGAATATAGTCAATTCTATTGTAATAAGTATGTATGTTGTCAGATGGGTGCTAGACTTACAGGGACAATCAATTCATAAGGTATATAAATGCCAAATACTATGTTGTACCCCTGAAACTAACATAATATTATATGTCAACTGCAATTGAAAAATAAATTTAAAAAACAAATTTTAAAAAAGATATAGTACTGAAATATAAATGTCAGTATCTCAGAATGTGATGTTATTTGGAAACAGGGCTTTTACAGAGGTAATCCAGTTAAAATGAGGTCATGAGGGTCAGACCTAATATGTTATTACTGATGTCTTTATAAAAAAAAAATCAAATTGAATGCAAGGAGAAATACACACAAAGAAGAGACAATGTATAGACACTGGGAAAACACCATCTATAAGCCAGGGAATGCATGAAGCTACCAGAAGCTAGGAGAAAGCCATGGAATGGATTCTTCCTCACAGCCCTTAGAAGGAATTAGCCCTGCCAAAACCTTTATTTCTGACTTACAGCCTCCAGAAATGTGAGACAAAATATTTCTGTTGTTTTAGGTACCCAGTTTTCTGTACGTCATGCAGCAATTCTAGCACACTAATACACCCTCTTTGTCAGAATTTGGTGAATAAATCAAATTGATTTGTAAAACATGTCATAAATTTCCAAACAGATACAATTATAAAGCATTTAATGAGCAAAGAAAAGACATAGCTCACGTTATTTAAACAAGGATCTTGAGTGCATGCTCAATGAGCACCTAGAGATGAAATGGTCGGTCCAGTTCAAAGTTGCTTTGGTTTTGGATGGGAATTTAAGGAAAAGAACAAACTTACAGAGAGGGGAAAGCAATCATGCATATGAGGGTCAATTAAGCTAAAGGTAGAGAGTAAAGTCCTCATAGGTCATGACTACCTTAGGGTGAAGAACAGACCTCTGTAAATAAGATAGTGGTCTTTCCCCTTTTCCATTAAAGTTCATAGAGTTTAGGTGTCCTAAATGTAATTATGAGGAGCAAAGAGTATATGTGTATAATCTGCCACAATGATACAAGGAGCCTGGCATTCGGCAAAGTTACAGATATCACAACTAGATTGTTCTAACACATGGATAAGAATATAAATATGACTGAAAGACAGTGAAGGTTTGCAAATAACTCAAGAGAGGAGGTGAAAAATATAGTTCAACCAATACTAAGTAGGCACCATCAACGTTATTCTTCTCACTCCGAGCAACACCGAAAGTGTTGAATACCTATTTTATGGCATGTACTAAACTTGACAAACTACAAATGTTATTTTAATTTTTGATAGTTACTTCAAATATTGACTCCCTAATATCCATTTTGAACTGACAAAAAGACAGGTATGACTGATACAATGGCATTCTAGTACCTTCCAGCAACTTTTTCTAGAATGGTTATGTGACCCAATTCTGGTCAAAATCTATAGCAACACTCATTACCTGAAATATCCTTTGCCAATCTGACAGAGAAAACCCAGAGAAACAGATAATGTCTTCCTTGCTGCATGTGACTAAGGAAGCATTGGTCCTGGAGGTTTCTGGCCGGGAACTTCCATCCATGAGGTACACCAGGCTGAGTGACTTTCCCAGCACATGGAAGAGCATCAGAACAGGGCAGTAGGAGCAAAACAGGGCCAGCATGTAAACTGGCTTGGACCAGGATTCTGAATTATCCCCAAACTCGCTCTTCCATGAGTTAATAAAGTTCCTTATTATTAAAGCTTCTTTCAGCTGGCTTTTCCATAACTTGTAGCTGAAAGCATACTAACAAATAGAACTATTTCAATTTTATATATGAACAAAGCAAATTCAAAAGCTGAGGTAAATTGCCTATGACCACAATGCTAGAAGTTGGTCTATTGTCTTTAATCCCATTTGGTACGGCTCACTAATTGTTCTTCATTCCTTTCTAAAAAGATCTAAAAGCAGTCTTCAATCCAACACTGAGAAATTTAGATTTATTACGATTCAGTTCACCTCTTGGTTCTTGAGTGAAAAATGCTTGACAAAAACTCAGCTTACATTTATGGCTTTTCTGGTAACCTTGTAAGACAAAAACATAGAAGAGAGAGAAACAACTATATATTTCTGGAAATTACAGAAATGTTTGAAAAAAATTGTCCTGACCTATTATACTTATTTTTTTAATTCTAAATTTTACGGCCATGACATAATGAAGAATATTATTGAGTAACTATTTAGTCCTGAATATACAGGTAAAACAAACCAAACAGTAGGATTAAAACAATTTCTAGTAAAAAATACAAAATGGTACCATGTTAAAGCAGAATAGTTGAAGTGTCTTTGTAGACTTCTCTGAATCTCTTTATCTTGTTTTTTAAACTACATGTTAACCACATGGTCTAATGGCAAATGGCAATATTCTTCAGTCTATTTGTGGAAGGAAAACTTGGAAAATTATCTCACTCATTTTTTTCTCAGTTTTATTCTTATTTTAGTAGTTGAAAAACCTATACAAATATTTCTTCTATAAAAATTGTGTTAGTGTTTTTCAAGATCAACAAATCAAATGCCAAGAAAATGAATGCATTTTAGTTTGAAAACATGGTATTTGACTTAGAGTAAATATTTCATTCTAACATACGGCATGAGTTCTATTTACCTAGATAAATGTTAAAATGAAAACCCCAGAAAAGTATCTCATTTCAATCTGGTCCTTATTTTTAAAATTATCAAGACTTTAGCATAAGCAGTAGAGAGAACCATCACTTTGTCTGCCATTACATTATTTTATGGCAATATTATTGTTATTATAAAACTTCCCTAGAGCAGAGCACTGGCCAAATCTCTTTAATTGGGTCCTAAATATTGTACTTGGGGTAATTAAACTTTGCTGCTTGTAAAATACTTTATTTTATTATCATTTTAAAAATTAATTCAGTGTTGCAACATTACTTGTTACTAGTTTCATCAGGACTTGGAGAAGTTAACATAAAATCATTAAGAGATATTATTTTTTCCAATGTTCCTTTTAATATATAAACAAAGTAACCTGGATAGTGGCAAAGCTTTTGTATTTGGTGAGCCATAAACCTTTGAAATATATACTTAAAACATTTCAATTGTCAATGCATTAAATATAGTCCTTAGGAGCAACTGTACATATTGTGATATTGAGTGTGGCAATTTGAAAAGGTCTATACATGAAAACGGGAAATAATAAAGGATTATTTTTAAAAGGATTATTTAAAAAATTATATTTACCTGTGATAAAAGGATACAAAAATGTAGGCTTCATTTAGATCTTTTGAAAAAACAATTTGTGTTTATTAAATGATTGTATTTGGAAAGTAGATAAAAAAGAACTTGGTGAATATAGAAAATAATAAGTGTTACACCATAAGAAACTGTCAGAGGCCCGAAACACATCTGTACTTGAAATTGCTAAAGGAGAGCAATTCCAAAAAGAAGTAAGTACACCAAAAATGAATGAACTTCCCTTTTAAACTCATGAATCTGTGCTATGAAGCCAATTCTAAAATGAAATAAAATAACTGAAAGATATTCATGACCTTCAATAATTTAAGAATCATAATATAAATACAATGAAGGCAAAATTACTTTTTAAAAGTTAGATTATAACATGCAAAAAGCATATAAAATAAGGAGTTAAAATGACTGTTTAAAATCATTACTGCTTAGCTAAAACTATCCTTGAGTTGTATTTTTACCTTAATTCTGGACCTCCTTTTTGTAATTGCTAATTTACTTGAATTATGAGACTACCAGTGACTTCTTTATCACAATCAAGTAGTTTACATTTTGTTAGATTCACCTTATAAGATGATCTTATAAATAAGTAACAATCCTCCATTTTGTATTTTATGACTTATACGTTATTTTTGCTTAAAATCAAGACAAGAGGGAATTCTTTAAAAAAATAAAACTTTTTAATAGAAATAATATCCAAGCATCACAGTTCCTTGGTGACATTAAAAAAAAGACCTTCAGATTAGGCAGAGTAAGAGCTGAAGTTTCAATGATGATGGGAAAGGACATAAATCTAGAAGTTTTCTTTTGCTGCTTCACTATGTAATTTTGGAACTATAGGTAAAGAAGATACTGATTCTTTCTGCTACTATACTTGATTGAACACTCATACTGTTAAGGGGTTTTGTTATTAAGGTGTCTGCATTTTTATTTCAGTGCAATGTGCTGCATCCATGTAAAATACTCGGGAATATGTCAACAGGGACATAAAGAATGTAGCAATGTTCAGATAGTTGAAAAACATATTGCCCAATTGACCTTGTATTGTAGATTGTCACTCTATAGGACTCCACTGGATGTAAAATAAGCTTTCTCTGATTGTGGAAAAAATAATGCTTCTCTTGAAATTGACATAAAATTGTTTCCCATGTAGTTTTATAGACTTTGAAATTTGTATTTTGCTGAACCAAGAAAATAGACCAAAAGGCATTATCATTGAAGAATAAATGGAGGAGAAAGTCTTACAACAAACATTTCAGCTGAAATTGTGAATTGACAAAAATGGCCTATGAGGAAAATATTTTGAATTTTGAAATGGCCTGTTATTAATATATCTCCAAATACATTTTTAAATGTTTGAGCACTTAATAAAAGTATTCATATTTTTATACCATTAATGAAGGTAACAGTTCTCTCAGTATTAAAAATTTGAATTATCATGGAAATATCCCTTCAAAGTCCATCTCATTTGTGTTTTCCCCCACAGATACTTTCTCTCAATTATTTATCACATATTATTTTTATTTTTATTTGCTTACTATATTTGGCAAATAACAATGTAATTTGTTTTTGGCTTTCCTCAATGTATCATATAGCATTTTAAATATCTGGGTCCAAATGTGTGAAGGATATAAGTTAATATTTTTGACACTGAAATGGAAAGAATGACTTATGTAATATGATCACAGATGTTAAATCTGATAGAGATTTGCATCCACTACGGGAGAATCCTTATATAACGTTCAGTTCTGTTCAATCTGATTGAGATTGCATTTACTGTGGAGAATCCTTAAATAAGATTCAGTACTATGTATGCAATCATATAATTTTACATTTAATTTCTTGACTATTGCCCTGGCTGGTGTGGCTCAGTGGATTGAGTGCCGGCCTGCAAACCAAAAGGTCACTGGTTCAATTCCCAGTCAGGGCACATGCCTGGGTTGCCAGGCAGTTCCCCAGGTTGGGGGCACATGAAGGGCAACCACACATTGATGTTTATCTCCCTCTCTTTCTCCCTCCCTTCCCTTCTACCTAAAAATAAATATATCTTTTAAAAAATCTTTTAAAAAAATAAAAAATAAAAATAATAATTTCCTGACTATTGACTTCAATCTGTAATTTTATTATTGTGGTAAAATATATATATAACACTATGTTTCCCTTGAAACTGACAAAACAATCCTATTTTCCCATGAAGTTCTAAGTAGTAATTTAGTAAATATCCCATGCTCTCAGTTGAGACTATGAGAGAACTACCAATTAGAAATAAACAAGCCAAGATGTAAATTGAGTATTATAAGAGCTATAACCCTGTCTGGAATTAGAATAGTCAGTACCAGATTGGAGTAAAGTAATGAGTATCCAGTTTAGCTGAATATTATAAAGGTTTGGTTAGTAAATACTCACTAGAAAGAAGTCATATTCAGGATTTACATAATTTTTCAAAATGCCACAACAAGAGAATATACAGACAAAAGAATCAGATCTAAACAGAACTGTGATAGTGAAGTCAGTAGTAATAGATTTTAATTAACTGTGAATTAATAAAAAGTTCTTGAAATTTTTTTCAGCAACAGTTTCAATAACTTTTGAAAAGTTGTTGAAAGGGTGTAGAATTTCAAAGGGTCTTCTTTAAGAAGAAGAAGAAAAAACAGAAAAATACAGTTAAAAGAATAAATTGCAATGATTACATACCTATCAATAATTACTTTAAATATAAATGGCTTAAATGCTCCAATCAAAAGACACAGAAAACTGAATATATAAGAAAACATCACCTATATGTATGATCTTTAGAAGAGACAGACCTCAGAACAAAAGATGCAAGCAGACTAAAAGTAAAGGAATGGAAAAAAAGATATTCTATGAAAATAATAAGAAAAAGCGTGGGGTAGCAACACTTATATCTGCAAAAATAGACTTTAAAACAAAGGCTATAATAAGAGACCAAAAAGACACTAAACATTTTTAAAAGGAGCTATTCAAAAAGAGGATAAAACCCTTGTAAACATTTATGTACTCAACATGGGAACACCTAAATATACACAATTCTTGATGGTCATAAAGGGAAAAATAGACAGCAAAAAAGTCATAGTAGGGGATATTAACACCCCATTGACATCAATAAAATATATCTCCCAGATAAAGTGTCAATAAGGAAACATGGCCTTGAATTATACACTTGATCAGATGGATTTAATTTAATTAATATCTTCAGGGAGTTTTATCCCAAAGCAGCAGAAAATACATTCTTTTCAAGTACACATGGAATATTTTATAGAATAGACAACCTGTTACAACAGGAAACAAGTTTCGATACATTTAAGAAGACTAAAATCATATCAAGCATCTTCTCTGATCATAATGGTATTACACTAGAAATCAATTACAAGAAAAAAAAATTGAATATCATACAAAGACATGAAGGCTAAATTACATATTACTAAACAATGGAAA
This sequence comes from Mormoops blainvillei, assembly GCA_004026545.1. Taxonomy (NCBI): domain Eukaryota; kingdom Metazoa; phylum Chordata; class Mammalia; order Chiroptera; family Mormoopidae; genus Mormoops; species Mormoops blainvillei. The sequence continues at coordinate 121,441 of PVJD01004098.1, read as the reverse complement.
GCTGAACAATGAGATCAAGGAATAAATGAAAAGATATCTTAAAACAAGTCAAAAGGAGAACATGAGAACCCAAAATCTATGGGACACATCAAAAGCTGTCCTAAAAGGGATATTCACAGCATTAGAGGCCTACCTCAAAAAATAAGAAAAATTTCAAATAAACTATCTACCTTTACACTTAAAGACACTAGAAAAAGAACAAAAATTAAATAAAGCCTAAAGTGAATAAAAGAAAAGAAATAATAAAGACCAGAGCAGAAATAAATGAAATATATATTTTTTAAAAATACAAAAGATAAATAAAACCAAGAGCTAGTTGGTTCTTAAAAAAGAAAAACAAGATTTACAAACCTTTAACCAGACTCGTTAGAAAAAAAAAAAAAAAAGGAAAGGGCCCAGGTAAATAAAATCAGAAACGAAAGAGAAGTAACAACCAACACCAAGGTAACACAAAGGACCACAAGAAAATATTATGAAAAACTATGTGCCAAAAAATAAGACAAGCTGGATGAAATGGTTAAATCCCTGGAAACATACAATCTTCAAAACTGAATCAGGAAGAATCAGAAACCTAAGTAGGCTGATTACACTAATAAAATTAAAACAGTAATTTAAAAACTCCCAACAAACAAAAGTTCTGGGCTAGATGGCATCACAGGAGAATTTTCCCAAACATTCAAAGGAGAACTAACACCTATTCTTCTTAAACTATTACCAAAAATTCAAAGAAGAGAAGACACCCAAGATCATTTTAGGAAGACAGTATTATCTCGATTCCAAAACCAGATAAAGAAAACTAAAGAAAATTATAGGTCGATAACCCTGATGAACATAGATGATAAAATCATCAACAAAATATTAGCAAAGTGGACCCAGCAGTACATTGAAAAGATTATACACCATGATCAAGTGAAACTTATTTTGGGAAAGCAAGGTTGGTACAATATCCACAAATCCAAAAATGAAGGATAAACAAAATGAAGGATAACAATCACATGATCATATTAATAGGTGTAAAAAATTGATAAAACTCATCACCCATTTATGATTTAAAAAAACTTAGCTAGTGGGAATAGAGGAAACATATCTCAACATAATAAAAGCCATATATGACAAACCCAGAGTCAACTTCATACTCAATGGGCAAAAACTGAAAGTGTTTCCCTTAAGATTGGGAAGAAGACAGGGATATCCACTTTCATTACTTTTATTCAACATAGTACTGGACGTCCCAAGAGCAGCAATCAGATAAGAAAAAGAAATAAAAGGGATCCAAATTGAAAATGAAGAAGTAATACTGCCACTATTTGCAGATGACATGATACTGTATATGAAGAACTCTAAAATTCTACCGAAAAACTACTAAAACTGATAAACGAATTCAGTAAAATAGCAGGATACAAAATCAATATCCAGAAATCAGTTCCAGAGAGAACTAAAATCATTACAATGTATATACCCCCCAAAGAAATCTATAGATTCAAAGTAATTTCTATCAAAGATAACAATGGTATATTTCACAGAATCAGAACAAATGTTTCATAAATTTATACGGAACCACAGAAGACCTTGAATAACCATAGCAATCTTGGGAAAGAAGAACATAGTTGGAAGAATCATGCTACTCGATAACAAACTATACTACAAGGTCATAGTAATTAAAGCAGCATGATACTGGCATAAAAAACAGACATATAGATCAAAGGAATAGAATAGACCCCAGAAATAAAGCCACACCTTATGTTCAATTAATATTTGACAAAGGAGGAAAGAATTTACAACAGGGTAAAAATAGTTTATTCAATAAATGGTGTTAAGAAAAATGGACAGATATGTGCAAAAAAATAAAAGTAGACCACCTTCTTATACCATACATGATAATAAGCTCAAAATAAATTTAAGATTTAAATATTAGGCTCAAAACAATAAAATCATAGAAGAAATAATAGGCAGTAAAATCTCAGACATTTTCCATAGTGACATTTTTTTTAATATATCTCTTATGCAAGGGCAACAAAAGAAAAAAATAAATGAATGGGAATATACAAAACTAAAGCGCTTTTGCAGAGCAAATGAAACCATCAACAAAATGAAAAGACAACCCACTGAATGGGCAAACATATTTACCAATATATGTGATAAGGAGTTAATATGTAACATTTATAAAAAACTTAAACAATTCAATACCAAGAAAATGAATAATCCATTTAAAAAGTGGAAAAAGAACCTGAATAGATACTTCTCCACAGAGGACATATAGATGTCCAATGAAAATATGAAAAGATACTCAATGCCATTAATCATTGAGAAATGCAAATTAAAACCACAATGAGATATCACCTTACATCTGTCAAAATGGCTATCATCAATAAAGCAACAAAGAATGAGTGCTGACGAGGATGTAGAGAAAGGGGAGCCCTCCTGCACTGTTGGTGGGAATGCAGACTCGTGCAACCACTGGGGAAAGCAGTATGGAGTTACCTCAAAAAATTAAAAATGAAGCTCTGTTATGACCCAGAGATTCCAATTCTGGGAATATAACCAAAGAAATTCAAAACACTGGTTTGAAAGAATATATGCAACCCTATGTTCATTGCAGTGTTATTTACAATAGTCAAGATTTGGAAGCAGTCCAAGTGCCTATCAGTAGATGAGTGGATCAAAAAGCTGTGGCATATTTACACAATGAAATGCAAAAAGAAGAAAATTAAAAAAGAAGAAATTCTTATCTTTTGTGACAACATGGATGGACCTAGGGAGCATTATTACAAAAGAAATAGGCCAGTCAGAGAGACAAATACTTTGTGATTTCCATTATATGTATAATCTAGTAAACAAAAGAAACAAAACAGAAACAGACTCATAGATAAAGAGGATAAACTGAAAGCTTTCAGAGTGGGGGGAATTGGGGGGTTAGGTGAAAAAGATAATGGAATTAAGAAAAAAAAAAAGATCTTCTTAGATAGATAACAGTATGGTGATTACCAGAAGGAAAAAGGGGGATGAGGAAGTAGAAGAGAGTAAAGTGGAAGTATATGGTGATGGAAGGAGACTTGACTTGGGGTGGTGAACACACAATACAATATACAGATGATGTATTACAGATTTGTACACCTGAAATGTATGTAATTTAATAAACCAATGTCACATCAATAAATTCAATAAAAAATAAAAAGTAAAAATAATTTATTTTTTTTGAGTTAAAGAAAAATACGCAGGCTGAAAACAAGAGAAAAAAGAGGAAAAACAATTTTTTTAAAGTGAGGAGATCTAAAATAATTACATTAGAATCTAAGACAAAAGCAGAGAAACTGTAAAAGACACAGTAATTGAAGTAAAAATGGCTGAAAGTCCTCAAAACTATTGAAAGCCATGAAGCTATATCTTTGTTATACGGTTGAAACCCTAAGCAAGATAAGAGCTCCGAAAACCACACTAAGACACATTATTTATTTATATATATGTATATATACATAATTTTCAGAAATCATATTTCTTCAAAGGAACAATAGGTTATTTAAAACAAAAAACAAAATTATCTTTAAATCGCTGAAAGAAAATAACTACTAATATATACTTTTTTCTAACACAAGTATTTTAATTGTCAATGAAATATAGATGCTTTTCATAATAAAAGTAGCTGTTACTATAAAGTATAAGGGAATTTCTTTGGCCCAAGAAAAAGTATACCAGAAGTAAGTAGGGATATACAATAATAAGTGAAGAGAAATAGAAAACATAAATATATGTAAAAATGTAAATAACTTTATATTGTATAAAACTATCATAATGCATGAGTTTAAAATATATAATAAAAAAATGAGACAAAATAGAAAATATTGCTTTAAGATGTCAGCATTTTCTTGAAAATGATATTTATATTAACTGTAAGAATTTAATTATTTATTTTGGTATCTCCAGTTTAACCTCTAGGAAAATATTTTTTCTTTTACCAGAAACTGATCTATGATTAAAATGATAAAAGAACAAGAAGTATAGTAATTTCAAAAGAAGGTAAAAATAATACATAATAAATTAACATAAATCAATGAAACTAATAACATAATAGTACAGTAAAACACATTATACCAAAATCAGCAATTACTTTGCATGTAAGTGGCACATATCTGTTAGATAAAAATCAATTAATCATAGTAGATAAAAAAGCAAGTATATGCTGCTTACTAAAGTTGCTTTAAATGTAAAAGGAGCTCCTGTGCATCATAGATGGCAGCTCATTGTCAGTCTTATGCATGACAGTCATATTACCAACTTAACATGGTTTTTCAATAGTAAAAATGGTCATACAATCCCTTTAAATATTCACATATTATATATGAATATATATGCATACACACATATATATCTAACTTTTATTGATGAGATCCTGGTTCCTTAGCCCTAACTTTTCAAGATTTACTTTCCTCTTTACAGCACATGAACACTGTCTTCTAGGTTTTCTAGCATCATTTTTGTTTTAATTTTTGTATTAATATGTAAGCCTACAAACTTCTAGATAACTAGTCTGTTTCCAGGTTTTATTACACAATTTATCCATTTTTGCTAACTAAAAATGGCTTTCATCTTATATATAATTATGTACATTATAATAAATTCCTGGATATTCAAATCTTTTTCATTGCTTTATTGTGATTTTTGCCAAGATAGTACCCATTTCATTAAGGTGGATTTTTAGAAAGTTTCAATGACTAATAAAACAAAACTCCTGATTGATATTCTTCTTTTTAAATTTTTTGGGTTGTTTTAAAAAACTTATTATTTAATATATATTTAGATGATTTTGTCTAAAGAAAAAATAATTTTTAATATTATTAATATATATTTAGCTTATATATTAAGTTGGAGAAATATACTTTTGTGATAGTAAGCTTTATATTTTTTGTTATTGCAGAGTTACTTTTTACTTACGCTGATGAAGTTCTTTTTTAAATTTTTTTCCATTGCATTATATAATTTTACATGAATTTTATCCGAACTTGTGAGCCACAATTTATTTTATTTTATTCCTACATTAAATGGGATGGTATATATTTTTTCATTTTCATTTTTAGGTAAAATTATAATAGAGTTTAAATTGTTTTATGCAGCTAACACATTACATTTTTCTATGCTCCAAAGGTGTTTTATTAGATATGCATGATAAATCATATCTTCAGCAAACTATAATTTCTTTCATTTTGAATTTTTTTCATTAAATAATTTATTTTAATTTTACTATTCTAATCCATAGAACTTTAAAGAATGTGTTACACAGTAATGAGACTAATAGGTAGTCCCTTGTTCTCTTGTAAAATTTCTCATTTTAATTGTAATAACCTTAAAGTTTAGTGCTTTAATCCTCACTCAAGGGCATGTTTTTTAAATTAATTGAGAGAGAGAGAGAGACAGACAGACAGACAGACAGAGAGACAGAGACAGAGAGAAATATTGAAGTGAAAGAGAAATATCAATCAGTTGCCTCTCGTACATGCCCCGACTAGGAATCGAACACATAATCTTTCAGGGTACATGATGATGCTCCAACAAACTGAGCCACCCAGCCAGAGCAGGGCTGTTTTACTGAGGAAAAGTTAAAGGCCATTTATTGTATAAGGCAGAGGTCCTTGTTATACTTGATCTTAAATACCACATATGATTTAAAAAAATGACCTTTTGTATTCTTAAAATTATTAGCCACAAATATCAATGTTAGCCAACATTATTTTACTTTCTTCCAATTCTATAATTCCATCCTATATTTACTTGATTTTTCCAAAAGAGACAGTATTCTAATTTTAGAATGTTAGATTGAAAAATAACTTCAAAGATAAAGGGGTAACAGAATATACATTTTGTAGCTAAAACTACATTTTATCAAATATTTAGAGTGAAACATAAAAAGCAATCAATGTTTAGATATGTGGAAAGATGTTAATTATTTGCTAAAATTTTCAATCTTTATCCAGATGTCTGGCAGCATATAAGAAAACAAAACACTCTGTGAATAAATATAATCTCAATTATACCAAAATGGCATTTTCCTTCTGATTTTCAATTTTTTGGAGAGAGAATATAATCACAGGTTGGGTGATTGTAGAGATTAACAATTCTGACTTCGAAGAACAGTCTCTATGGTGTATTCATTAGTCATTTCAATGCCTATGCCATTTTAACAAAGTCTGACTTAAGCGAAAGCAGAAATTTTAGCAGTTGTGCCTATAATTTTGATATGGTCCAAAATAAAGACAACAATCTACTTAGGGTTTTTTCACTCTTGATAAGAAAGTATTCCTTTAAAATTAATTTTAAGTTATTTTTCAGGAAGGAATTATTTTTCTAGCTATATAAATTGTATATCTACTTGGAAGTATTATTAACCTTGCTTAAACATTTTTCTAGTCTCAGGGAAAATTATGGCCCGTAGGAAATTGAGATAAATGGGCCAGCTGGATATTTACTTTAATTTCATCTTCTTACATCTGTATAACTACGTTTACAAAAGATTTTCCTTCTGGGATTTTAGTATTTGTCACCGCTGTGTATACTGATTTTAGTAAACAGTTTCCTCATATGTTGCATGATGAGTTTTGCTTAGGTGTTTATGTCAGAACATAATTTCATGGCATCTAAAATTAGCCCTAGGCTCTGTACACCTGGCCTACATTTCCTGATTCCTTTTCTCCAGTTGCTATTTATTCCCCAGCTTTCAAAGGTACTTAATGCCCCTCTCATACCACGACAAATATTTGCACTGAGAAAAAAAATGTATGTGGATATCTGTCATTTATTTCTTAGTATGGATTTTATTCTATGCTTTAATACATTTTAAAATGATTTATTTTATTATAATTCTAATTTAAGTATAAATAATATTTATATTTTACAATCATTTATATAAATCTGAAAATTTTTCTGCCTGTAATATGGTTGGTATCATTAAAGAATAAAATTCCAGATGTCTGCAACCAGTAAGAATTGTTGACAAGCAATTCATGAAGGACTCAGCGATAATCATTTTGTATAATGTGAAAGATACCCTCATTTAGTAAACCTGGTAGTGGTTTACAAACCTTCCAGAGCATCAACAAATTAAAATTTTAAAAAGAAATAAATCTATCAGTAGATTCAGGCACCTGCCCCAAGTCAACCTGAAGAGTGCATATGAGACCTTTCTAATTTCCACAGTTGTTAGAATCCATAAAGCATCGAACTACGAAAATCATAAACTGAAGCCATGGCAATACAGGCCATAATGACTGGTATCAGTGTGGAATTTTAATCATTGAAAGCAAGACTGAGAAGTTTCTGCAGTTCATATCCTAATGACCAAACAGATAAAACAGCAGAGCTGGGTCCAATGAAAGAAACAAATGAAGATCAAGGGAGAAAAGACACTGAGCCGATATGATGACAGAAGAGCTGGATTACCAACAAAACCGCTGAGCTTCCATTTTATATGGATACAATTTTACATCAATCTCTTAAATGAAGAGAATTAGAAATTAGTAAAAGAGAAAACAAACATAGACCAGCCTTAAAAATTTCCTGAGCACACAAAATCAATTTAGTCACGTAAGCAAAGCTTCAGTTAACTTATTTTGCAAGACTAACTTGAACTGGGTTAATTTTTGTTTATGGCTCTGGAAATCATAAGAGAAGATTAAATTGCTTCTCAGAATTGATTTGAGCTAACTTCTAACCAATTCCCTATGATTTAAGAAAATTCTAATATTATAAACAATTACTGTGAAGAATCAAGTGTCACTCACTGCCTCCTCACTATAAGATACTTTAAAACAATATACTCCTCAGCCTCATTCCACGTTTTGGTTTATGTGCCCCTGGTTTCCAAACACTCGTTGTGGTATGTGCACAGTAAATTTTACTCATTATTACTTCAGTGATTTATTGGTTTTACATCCATTACTTACAAACTTTTGACAAAGTAAACATAAGAATTATCCTGGAACTGTATTCAGGTAAGCTGGATGTGAGGACTTGTGGCAATAACTTTAGACATTGAATATGTGCTTTGCTTCCCCTTGAAGCCCCTGTACTGTGATTCCCGAGGACTTACCTCCTTCTCCGACTTCTAAAAGGCTTCTCAGCAAAATCAATGGATGCGTCAACCGAGATTATGGCATCGTCACCCACTGGTGTCCAGCAGAAAAAACTGTAGTGTCTTCTGTGGACTGGATGATGATGTGTTGAGCTGAGGGCCTGAGAACCGGAAGGTCGGCGAGTTAGAACGCGCGTCAAACCCATGCAGAAACAGGAAGATAGAAGCTTTGTGTCAGCAGCTATTGCCCAGCTGGATCTAACTGGGGTTGGTACTCCTCTGCTATTTCTCTTGATTTGCAACTTAATTGCACTCACTTTGGACTCTCTGCAGCCAAAAATTTGGGATTTTCAGAAACTAGAAAATCCAAAATAGAACAAGGGAGGGTGGAAGACCATTGGGGAAGGAGTGAGAATGGGGAATGGTTTGTGAATGAGCATAGGGGTCAAAATTCTTTAAATTTGCTGAAAGGGGAGACTATATTATAAAACACCTGTGACAAGAATAATAAAAAGGGGCAAGATTAAGTACAGCTTTCTACCAAAAACACTTGTTCCCTGGTTCTTACTAACAAGGATTTTCTTACAGTGTTGTGGAATAGAATGCATATCAGCATAAACCTCTACATGTGTCTGAAAACTGTCTGAACCAAGTAATATTTTCGATCAAAATTCTAGAACCCAGACTGATCATTCCAGGAACTCAATGCCTCAGAAACAGCCCTCTGAAACAAATTCAATTTCTGTGTTGCTGTGTCACGTGTCCGTTCGATACAGACAAGAGCTCTTGCAACAGCCATTGTCAAACTGTCGGTAAGCAAGTCACTGACACACGCCCATCGTTTTAGGCGTCTCTGGTTTGCAGTAGTTGATTGCAGTGCTTTTCAAAACTGACAATTTTCCTGAAATACTTTGAAATATGCTCGTGAAAAGTAATTCAGACTCACATATCCTTGGTCTAAAGGATTTATAAAAGCAACATTTGTGATTGTATTTTCAAAGAAGAATACAAAAAAATAAAAGAATACTAAGTAGATGAGAGATAGAAACTTCAACTGAGATATTTGTGAAAAAAACTCTTTCCCATACTTTAATGAAGAAATTATTATGGTAACTATGGATGTATGAGCCAAAAGAAAGAAAACTTAGACAAAGAAATGTTAACGTAATTAAACATTTCTTTAGACTGAAAATTAATTTGTATACAGCTATCTCTGTTTTAGTTCCCAAAGTGTCAGCTCATGGCCTTTATTCTTCTACCTTTTTTCTCCCAGATGAGAATTGATCAATCCCAGGGACATATCAGAATGATCTGGCTCGCCTTAAACTATACAATACTCAAGATCCCGCTCTTAGATAATATTCATATATGTATGTGCATGTAGGTAAGCCTGTAAGTATAATATACCCATATAAACACCAGTATAGTGTTAATTTTCACATTAAATATGTCTCTTAATATTTGCTATATACATATTTATAATGTGCCTATAAATACAAATATCTATATATGAATGCAGAGTATACAGATACAATGTATACATGTATTATGCAAGTGTGGATTATATTCATGTGTACACACATATATGTATATAGATGGATAGAACAAACATAGGTATAGATGATTTAGATATATAGATATACTTAAAATCACATTTCCTGTTAACTTCACAAGGTAAGTTAAATTATATTAATTACTTGACAGTTATAATTAATTAGAAATTGCCTTCATTGAACAGCTGCTATGCATAAATCCTTCTGAGTGATGTGATGAAAAGAAGTGAAAATATGGGGTATACTGTGTAAGCATGACTCCGAAAACATGAGTGCTAATCCCTGCTCTGTTACCAGCTTTATAGGGACACATATTAACATTTCTGGACCATGATGCAAACATTCTTAAAGTAAGGAAACAAGAATATATCATCAGTGGGTTTCCAATTGTTTTCTCTTAAAATGTGACTCTGCTCAAAATAATCTAATAACTTCTCATTTCTTGCAGAGTAAAACAAAACAAAACAAAAGTGGATGTTTTTTAAATTTTCTAAAGATCCCGTGTGTTCTAGGTCCCTATTATATTTCTAACTTCACTACCTCCTTCCTTCAGCTCCACAGCGGACAGTCCTCTCCAGTTCCCAGGGCCGTTAACCAGCTGCTTCAATGACTGGGATAAACTCTCCTCAGGTGTTGAGGAGGTCATTGAGAGGATGTGACACAATTTGACCCCCTAACTGAACCCTGGCGATCAGAGTCTCCTCACCCTCCTCCCCTGTCCTTGGAATATGTGTTCTGCCCACTATTGCCCTTGTGGGAGCCCGAGCATTCGCCCTTGAGAGAACAGTGTGATATTGAGACCACTTAGTTAGCATATGTGACTGAAATCCGTTAAGGCCTAAATTCCTAGGATTCTGGTGGGCCAGGACTGAGATCTACTCATCTGTGGCTTCCTAAGACAATACACATATGTAAGTACTCTTGCTTATTAAAACTGTCAACCGAAGGGGCCTGCTTCTTTCTTCCATCTTTCCTTGCCCTCCCTGTTGAGGGCCAATTTTCAATTAACCCAGAGAACTCCTGAGGTTGGCAACCAATATCAAGTCTCTGAATGGTTTACCTGGGTATTCTACTAAAATTTCAATCCCTCTTCTGACACCCTCATTGTGTGCACGATACACACACACACACACACACACACGTGCACTTTCTATAAAGTTCACTGCTTTCTTGAATTTCCTCAAGACTTATCTTTATCGTATGTGTTTTGTGACCTGTTTTCCCCATTTGAAGTAAATTTTTTAAGGGCAGATATTTTTTTCTCATTGTGGTATTTTACATAATGTGAAATTTACCCTTTGACCATTTTTAAGTGTACAATTCAGTGGCATTAAGGATATAGATGATACTGTGCAACCATCACCAACATCCATCTCAAGCACTTTTTTGTCACCCCAAACAGGAATTTGGTGCCCATTCAACAATAATTGCACATCTTCCCCCTCCTCAGCTTCTAGCAACCTCTCTTATACTTTGTCTCTACGAATTTGCCTATTTTAGATCTCATACATTATGTAATGTTCATACTTTAGCATCTGGCTTATTTCACTTAGCACTGTTTTCAAGGTGCATGTTTTAACATCTATCTGCATATAATTTCTTTGAGGCTGAATAATATTCCATTATTTGCATATACCACCTTGTGTTGATCCATTTATCTGTTGATGAACATTTGAATAGTTTCTCTCGTATGGCTTTTATGAACAATGCTTCTATGAACATTGGTGTAAAAGAACCTGTCTGAGTCTCAGGGCACCCTCAGCATGTACATGATTATACACACACACATGCACTTTCTATAAAGTTCGCTGCTTTATTGAATTTCCTGAAGATTTATCTTTACCTTATGTGTTTTGTAATCTGTTTTCCCCATCTGATTAGTCTGCTAGGTCTACAGGGCTTATAATAATATCTGGAATATAATAAATCCGTGGTTGTACTTTTTTCCTTCCTTTCCTTATTTCTGCTCTGTTCTGAGTCCCAGAAGGGAGACATCTATGGATGACATAACAAAATATCATTGGTATGGTAGTTTAAACAACAGAAAGGTGTTTTCTTAATGCTCTGGAGGCTGAAGTCCAAGACCAAGGTACTGGCAGGTTTAGTTCTTTCCCGAGCCCTGCCACTCCTGATGTACACACCTGATGTATAGATGGCTGCCTTTTTGCTGTGTCTTTGCATGGTCTTCCTTCTGTGTGCGTCTGTGTCCAAATCTACTCTTCACATAAAGACACCGGTCATACTGAATTAGGATCTACCTATGTTACCTCATTATTTGTTAATCACCATTTTAAAGACCTGTCTCCAAATACAGACACATTCTGAGAAATTAGGGGTTAGGACTCCGATACATGAATATTGATAGGACACAGTTTAGCCTAAAACACCCCCCTATGTCAAAACAATCATGTATCTTCTCAATTCCTGTTCTAAACCTTTCTCTTAAATGCATAAACTCATCCCTGGTCCCCCTCTCACAATTCAGAACACAGTTATCCTTGACTTTAGTCTCTGTTGCTAGTACCAACCACACCCTGCTTACCTGGATCCCTCAAACAGCATTTGCCCAGCGACCTATTCCCTATGAGATTCTGTTTGGTCCCTTACTGATTTTCATAAATCTCTGCATTTCTGCCTTTATTACCTGTATCACACATGCCAGTTTTCAGGTGATACTCTAGTCGTCTCTCTGGTTGGTGGACTTGGGATGCCAGAGTTTGAATCCACTCAGTAGATATCAAAACTCAAGAAAGTTACTCAAACACCCTGTGCCTCAGTTTCCTCATCTGTAAAGGAAATTAATCTCAAACATGAGGGTAAGCAGAGTTTGTCACCCTAGGGTATGGGGGTGGGGGGTGGAGAGTGATTATTTTAAGTGGTTTTTTTCTTAAGAAACTAAAGTCTTAGAGACTCTGACCTTCCCTGAACTGCTTAAAATAATTTAGAGAACATGCTCCAAGAAAGAAGCTATTGTCACTAGTTTAATATCAACTAGTGTGACAGACAGGAGGAACCCAGCAGTGTTTGTTTGATCAAAGTCCTCTCAATTTCTCATTGTAAAAGGTAGCCCAGCAAGCATTTATTTACTGAACATTAGCTTTCCTATATCCATGTGAATTGACTTTCTTGAGAAGGAACAAAACTTCCTCTACCCTCAAGGTTTCTCTGGTTGATCTAATGTTCAAATAGCAGTGAGACAAATTAATAAGAGAAAATAACTAAATGTAGTACATATATATGCATGGGAACACTGCACATATGAGAGAGTCAGAGGCCCCATAGAAGGAGAAGTTCAGAGATAGAGAGGAGGGTTGTAGCATATATAAGACATCTTGAGCTGGGGACGAGGTGATGTGCCTCGGGGGCTTCCCGGGGTCATTGCCAAAAGAACAAAGGAACAGACCTTTACTAAGTAGAAGTTTGCCCTGCCCTATAGATAAATCAAAAGAGGTTGTCTCAGATAACCTCTTATTATGGACAAGACCCCTAATTCAGTTCTTCTAGGTAATTAAAGAGAAGGGACAGATGTTTCCCTTAAACCTGAAGCTAAAATTGCCTTTGGCTAAAAGTAATCTGCATACCACAGAGGCACCTCTGGGGTGGCTTGTTCTGAACCTTTTTGCCCTTTGAGTTCCCAACCACCACTTCCCTTCTCAGCTCAAGACGATGGCATACACACTTTAAGTGTCCTCAGGCCTCAGATTCTTATGGAAACTCCCTGTGTAGATGCATAATAAATTGGGGCATTTTCTCCTATTCATCTCTCATGTTTATTTGATTATTAGTCTAGCCAGAAGAATTTGAAAGTGGTAGGAGGAAAAAGAATTGTTTTTAGCTCACAAATGTGTATAACGAGAATAAAATTAAATATACCATACTAATTGCTTAGAACTGTGTCTGGCACTTAATTAAGTTGTGAGTAAGTGTTAACTGTTATGACTCATTTAACCTTCCATCTACCTCCACAGACTTTATAAAGTCCAGAAGTGAGTTTGCCGTGCTCACTAATATATCCCTAATGCCCTGAAAAAGGCTTACATGCAATATGTACCCAGTATATATGGTTGCAATGAAAAATGACACACATAGAACAGCCTGGCCTTTTATGATTGGAATAAAAATAATTATTGAGACTAGTCCTAAAAACAGCACTGAAGAAAGAGTTTAGGAGTCCATGTTAGAAGTAGATAGCTCTTGACTAAAGGGGGCTCCTTCCTACAGAGAAGTGATCTGTGGGGACCAACATAGTAACACTATTTAAAAACAAAACAAAACATTTCTTTATCTGCAACTCAGCCCTAACAGGCACACTGGCAAGAACAGAAAAGATTTAAGTATAAAAAAGAGCTGAATTGATAAAGGCTATACATTTGAAACAATAGAATGAAATGTCCACACGATATGAACAAAAACAGTAAAGTAGGACTGAAGGAAGGACGTGAGTGTCAGAGCTGAACCAGCAACCAAAAGCAGCTGGCAGACTTGGCAAATGTTCCCTTACCTGGCAGCTTTCCTGTAGGCCCCCTCAAGCCAGCCCCGATCTGAGTCCTTCCGTACTGTCTCTGAAGGTTAGGATGTATAACCATTGAGTTTGTCTTACTTCTTAGTATGATCGTTTAGGAAGCAATTACTCTAGTGTTCTGTTTTTGCAACAACAGAAGATTATTTTCTTGGAGACTGTGATTATTCTCTTACTGTTTTGTTCCTTTCTAAATTCAAGAAGTTTTTGAATAATTAAGAAAAAACTTTAGAATAAAATAAAGACTTTTGGTTGAGTTGTTTTTTATTTTTTTAGAAAATTAGAAATGCAAAATAAGTTAAGCTCCCTTGGAACTAGACAGTTGTATTAGAAGATGAAGCATCATTTTGGTCTGTGTCTGAAAGGGGGCAGAATTTGCCTCCCCAAGATATGTCTCTTAGGCAGAAGCTCTGAAAACCAAGTAGAAGTTACCCTTTTATAGGAAAAATTTTACATTTATAAGAGCAATCTCCGTTTGTTAGGGCGTGTGCCTCTCTATGCCAGGAAGCGAAAGATGAGTAAATCACTAGGGACTTTTATGAATGAAGGCAGCTGTTTTAAATCTTTGTAACAGCCCTACCTTGTTTACTCTTCTTTTCCTGATATCCCTCTGTAACTGGCTCCCAAGCCCTGCAACGTCTTCTTTTGTCTTTAGCTGGAAATGATATTTAAGGTGATGCCTTCCATCATTTCAATGAGTTACTCAGTTTTCCTGTATGTACATAGGAGGTATACATATTGTTAAACTTGTTGTGTTTTGTTTCCTGTTAATCTGCCTTTTATTACAGGAGAGTCTCAGCCAAGAGCCTAGAATGGTAAAGGGAAATTACTTTTTCTCCCTTATCTTTCTTAATATTATTGTATAATGTAGAGAGAGAGAGAGGGATCATAACAAGAAGCACTCATGGTGCCTCTCGGCATTGAGACAGCCTCCATCTGCGGTTGTCACATAGATGCCTCTGGAAAACATAGGGAAGAGAAGGTATTTCCCAGCACCGAAGCTGACAACTGCCAGGCCGGCCTTCTCCTCTGTGAGCCCACATCTGACTACATGCCTACCTAAGTGTGTAATGCACAGCAATTAATGCTTGCTTATTTCTTTGTTAACTTTCAATCACCCATAGATACAGAGTTTAAACAGAGTGTCCACTTAACAAGATCTGCCAAGTTACAGGAATGTGGGCTTTCAACTAATCAGCTCATGCTTTCATAATTAATCCATTTTAGTGATACTTTTGAAAAAACAAAATATTTTTTAAGGGTTACTTCGATGAACCTTAGGGTTTTGTGTATGGAATATAAAACATAAGTCCAATTACTTCTACTAATATCATTTCAACTTCACATTTGAGGTAGCAGTGGAATAATAAAAATAATTGAGAATCTGGAACACTGACAATGCATTTGTATTTTTCACTAATGAACTCTATTTATTGATAGCAGAGGAAAAAGATGTATAAAGAAAATTATGTTCTTCAGACAAAATACTAAATTGCATGTAGTTTTGTCTTCTAATTTTTTTTTAACACTTTGATCTTAATGGAGTGCACAGCAGGCCAGCAAAAGATGTGATACTTTGGCATATTAATGTAATATTTTTATTGTTGTTCTATTACGGTTGTCCCAATCTTTCCCTGATGTTCTCCTCTGCCCCGCCCACCCCCACCCCCAATCCAACAGTTAATCCCCACCCTGTTGTACTTGTGTCCTTTTTGCATGTTCCTTGACCAGACCCTTCTCTTTCTTTCCCCTGTTACCCTCCTTCCCCCTCTTCTCTGGTCACGGGTCAGTCTGCTCCTTGTTTCCATGCCTTTAGTTCTGTTTTGCTCTTTTGTTTTTGTTTTTTTTTCATTAAGTTCCTTTTATTGGTTAGATGATGTGATGTTTTTCTTTCACCTCCTGGCTTATTTCACTTAAAATAATACTCTCCAGTTCAATCCATGCTGTCAGAAAAGGTAGCAATTCCTCCATTCTTTCTACTGCATAATATTCTATTGTGTAAATGTACCACAGTTTTTTGATCCACTCATTTACTAATGATGGGCACTTAGGCTGCTTCTAGCACTTGGCTATTGTAAATAATGCTGCTGTGAACATTGGGGTGCATAGGTTCATTTGAATTGGTGTTTCAGGATTCTTAGGGGATTATCCCAGCAGTGGAGTAGCTGGATCAAAGACAGTTCCATTTTTAGTTCTTTCAGGAAATTCCATACTGTTTTCCACAGTGACTGCACCAATCTGCATTCCAATGAACAGTGCAGTAGGACTCCCTTTTCTCCACAACCTTGCCAGCACTTGCTTGTTAATTCATTTATGATGGCCATTCTGACTGGTGTGAAGTGGCATTTCATCGTGGTTTTAAATCTACATCTCTCTGATGGCTAGTGTTGCTGAGCATCCTTTCATATGTCTCTGGGCCCTGTGTATGTCCACCTTGGAGAAGCATCTATTCAGGTCCTTTGCTCATTCTTTAATGGGATTGTTTGTCTTCCTAGAGTGATGTGAGTTCTTTATATATTTTGGAGATCGAACCCTTGTCCAAGGTATCATTGACAAATATGTTTTCCATTTGGTTGTTTCCCTTTTCTTTCTTTCTTTCTTTTCTTTTTTTTTCTTTCTTTCTTTCTTTCTTTTTTTTTTTTTTTTTTTTTTTTTTTTTTTTTTTTTTTTTTTTTTTTTTTTTTTTTTTTTTTTTTTTTTTTTTTTTTTTTTTTTTTTTTTTTTTTTTTTTTTTTTTTTTTTTTTTTTTTTTTTTT